>PVLD010004539.1:0-29376 GCA_004027595.1 Dinomys branickii | reverse complement strand
CTGGGAAAAAATCCTAGCTGGCTATCCCTCAGACAAAGGACTGCTATCTAGAACATACAAAGAATTAAAAAACATGTACCTGTCCAAATTCAAAGACCCAATCCAGAAATGGGCATCTGAGATGAACACACACTTCTCAGATAAAGAAATACAAATGGCAAATAAATATATGAGAAAATGTTCCACATCCTTAGTCATTCGAGAAATGCAAATAAAAACAATATCGAGATTTCATCTCGCCCCAGTAAGACTGGCCAGTATGAAAAAGTCATCCAATAACAGATGCTGGCGAGGCTGTGGAGAAATAGGGACTCTATTACACTGCTGGTGGGAATGCAGACTGGTGCAACCACTGTGGAGAGCCGTTTGGAGATTGCTCAGCAAACTAGGTCTAGAGGTTCCGTTCAAATCAGCTATTCCCCTTCTGGGTATTTTCCCAGAAGATCTGAAAACATCATATCATTCTGATATATGTGCACCCATGTTTATAGCAGCGCAATTTGTGACAGCTAAAATGTGGAAGCAACCCAAGTGTCTATCCACAGAAGACTGGATTAAAAAATTGTGACATTTTTATATAATGGAATATTATTCAGCTATAAAGAAAGACAGTTTTGGGGACTTTGTAGGCAAATGGTCAAAACTGGAGTCCATACTCATAAGTGAAATAAATCAGCAGTACATGTGCAGGCAACGTATTGTATCACTGGTGTAAGAACCTGAGGGTGGGAATATAAACTAAGAGACATGAAGGTAATCTGTTCAAAAACAAATAACAGATGGGACGAGGGAAAGGAGAAAAGAGGCAAAAATGTATGTATGTATATATGTATATACACATGTGCAGGAGGGCTAACATGGTTCTACTAGTGTATTATATAAATTAATGCTAAGGAATAATTGATGACGGGTTATTCGATCAATCTTGTATGTCTGTATGTGTGATCCTGAGCACACACTTCGAAGATATCGATATGCAAAGCAGCAACTATTGTTGGTTTTTATTTTTATTTTTTATTTTTTGTCTTTTATTTTCTGTTTTTTGTGTTTTTCTGTTGTTGATGATTGTTTGACCAATTTCGTATGTCTGTGTCCGTGTTCATGTATATACACTTCAAAGATATCAATAGATAAAGCAACAACCATTGTTGAGTCCATGTCACCTTGTCTGTAAATCAGCTTTGATTGTACTATTTCTTATGCTAATTTGTGTCTGTTTGTTAATGTTTTTGTGCTTTTATTTAAAAAAAAAAAAAGGCCTTTGATCACGTACAGCTCTCCAAGATGCAGATTAAGAACTAAAAACAAGTGATGGATGCCTGTAAAATCCTAGCATGTGGGAGGCTGAGGCAGGAGGATTGCCATGAATTCAAGGCCAGCCTGGAGCCTGGGCTACATAGTGAATTCAAGGTCAGCCTGAACTCACTATACAAGGAGTCTTAGAAAAAAAAGCCTGACATATTTCCTAAAATTTAGAGGAGCATTAGATCCTTATTTAAGGCCAACCCCCAGTTTTCCCACTGCTGCCTCCCTGCACAGAGTCCCAGGGGGCCCCTACCAGGATGCAGACATCCGGCTGGTCGTGGTTGATGATAGAGATCAGGTCAAGCAGGGGGTCGTATGTGATGCTATCAGACGTGGTGTACGGCCCACAGGCAACTAGGACCATAGTTTGCTCAAAACCTAAGAAAAGATCGCCAGGTCTTGATTAGAAGACTGACAGCAGGATGGTGGAAGAAGGGGCCACTGGAGGGAAGTGCCACGAATCCACCATATTGAGACGACTCTTGCATGCAATCCTGGGAATCCAAGATGAAGAGCTCACCCCAGCCCTCCAAGAACAAGCTACTGGGTACTGGGTGAGGACACAGGCCATCACGCAGAAGAGCACGCTGCAGCGGCAGCCAGGAGGCGCTCACTAGGAGATGCGCTTCTCTGGAAGCAAGGGCAAGGCAGAGCACTGGAGAGCACCGAGCTTTGAAAGCAATCATCGTTAGGTACTGTGTAGTCCTATAACGTGGCAGGAGACCATGGGCACTGAGGAGTCCAGAAAGGCAGGCTGGCCTGAAAGGCCAGAGAAGGAGACTCCTGGGTGCCTGGCATGTGCTGTTCTCTTTCCTGCCTCTACTGCAGTCTTGCTGGGGTTGGAACTCGGTGCCTGGGGCTCCCCTAAGCAAGGTCTGCCACAGGTCCTCCTCAGGGCTCTCACAGTCGCTCCTGGGCAGAGCTGACCTGGGCCAGCTGAGGCACCCAGATGACACAGCTGGGGACTCCCTGCCACTTGGACAGGAGAGCTGTCAGACCTGTGTCTTGGTCCCAAGCCTAGGTTTCTAGTCCTTGTCCAGTCTAGATACCTCGATTGCCCTGAACAAATTCTTTTTTTTTTTAAATTAGTTTGAGCCAATTTCTGTGTAGATTATAAAAACAACAAAATCCAAAGATCTCTAATATCTTAAGATACAGTTGTTTTAGCTTCCTATGATTGTTCTAACCAATTATCTCAAACTTAGTGGCTCAACACAAATTTATTATCTTACAGTTCTGGGGACAGAAATTCTAAAATTGATGTCTTGGCAGGGCTGTGTCCCTTCCACAGGGTCAAAGAGGGAATTGGAGTCTTTGCCCTTTCCAGCTTCTGAGGGCCACTTGTGTTGCAGGGCCCATCTTCCAATCTTCTAAGCCACAGCCCAACCTTGCTACTCCCTCGGACTCTGGTCTCGCTCCCCGCCATCCTTTTTTATAAGGAGCCATGTGATTACATGCATTCCACCTGCATAGTCCAGGATAATCTCCCCAGCTCAAGATCTTTAACTCACTCACATCAGCCAAGTTCCCTTTCCCATATAAAGTAACATATCCATGGTTTCAGGGGCTGGCGGGACACTACTGTCTACCACAGAGAGAACACCAGGAACTGGGACAGAGTTCAGGAGGAAGGGACATGTGGTGCTAGGGCGGGGCACAAAACTGTGCTTGGTTCTGAGAGCCCTACAGGAGATGTAAGCCCCAGAGGATGCAAAAGTGCTGGGAAGGTAAGGTCCCCTCTTATTCTGTATTTCCACACCTTTCAGAAGCTTCTAGAAGCTTCCCTGGCACACAGCTCACGCTCCTGGCACCTCAGCCACATTAATTCCATTACTTGAAGCTGATCTAGTGTCACCACGCCACCTTTGCTCCCATACAGCTATTTTCTGATATATGGTGCAATGTCATAAACTCCTAACTTTCATTCCTGATTCCAGGGCAGCTCCATGAATGACCTCACACACTGTCAGTGGGTTCAGGGTGCTGACGGCACACCAGTGTTGGCATCTACAGCTAATCTTCAACATTAAGTATTCCACTGTGCCTGAGGGTATTTTGAAGCAAGGTTTGTCAAAATTTCTTTTTTCCTTTTCTTATCTACATTAGTTCCAAATAACACTAGGCTTTCCTTTTCAGACATTCTTATTTTTTTTTCTGGTACCAGAAATTGAATTCAGGACCTTGCACTTGCCAGGCAGGTGCTTATGCCACTGAGCTCTATCCCCAGCCCTAGCCATTCTCTTTATTTATTGACATTCTCTTTTGACAAGCTTTTTATCTTGGAATAACTTTAAAATTATAAAAACTTGCAAAGATAGCACAGAATTCCTGTATATCTTTCATCCAGTATCCACTAATGTTAACATTATGTGTAACTATGGTACATTTGTTGGAATTAACATAAGTACGTAACTGTTAATAAACTGCTGGCTTTATTCAGCCATCATGAGTTTTTTCTACCAGTGCCCTTTTCTCGGATCCAATCTAGAATGCCAATAAGTTCTTTTTTTTTTTTTTTTTTGTATTAGGAATCAAATTAAGCTTTTTTAAAGCACATATCAGCCAGGTGTGGTGGATCATGCCTGTAATCTAGTACTCAGGAAGCTGAGGCAGGAGGATTGCCTTGAGTTCAAGGCCAGCCTGAACTAGAGTGAGACCCTGTCACAAAAAAAATAAAGTAAAAAAAGCACATTCTTCCTCTTTCAAAATAACTTTCAAACATCTATTGAATAGAAGTCTTTGAAGGTGAGAACTCTTATATTGCTTACAAGGCTCAGACCCAGTGGCTTTTTTTTAATCTTATTGAGACAGGTTTTCACTATGTAAGTCAGACCGGCCTTGAACTCACTTTGTAGACCAGACTGGCCATGAACTCGAAGTGATTCTCCCACTTCTGCCTCCCAAGCGCTGGGATTATTGGTATGCACCACACCCCCAGCTGCCAGTTGCTTTTTGACAAAGGGGCAGTGAGGTCACCAATCAGTTATGTCCATCCTGCTTGGGCAAGTCACTCTGAAGCAACTTCTGCAGCTTTCTTGGGCCTATGGACCTGTATTTCTAAAACCCTTCCACCACCCTTGCTGTTGGTAAAATAAGTTTTGAACAAAAACTTACCTCCATCCTCTTCTGTGGGCTGATGAAAGGGAAGCGGCACACCCTTAAAACAGAAGAAAAAAAAAAAGAAGAAAAGCTCAACTAGGGCCACACACCAACCCTTGCCGAGTGCTAAGGAAAGGTGAGCGCCAGTGGGGGCCTAGGCGGCGCACTGTGCGGGAGACTGGAGGATGGGGAGTGAGGAGAGGACGGGACTCTGCCTCACGCCGTGGAGCTCATGGCCCAGACTCAAAAGGACCAGTAGCGTCCAAGTGCCAGAGCACAGGAGTGCACTGATGGGTTCTTTCCAAACACCGAGAACAATGGAGACCAAAGCCAGGGCCTAAAACATCAGCGAGCTTCCAGGCAGCCAGGGGAGAGAAGGTTCCTGCTACTTTTCCCAGGACAATCCCCAGAGGCCCACAGCCCAGAGCAGGGACAGGTCAACCACGGCCTGAGGGCCACGCCTGCCCGGGTCTGTTTTAGATAAGGACTTTTATTGGAACTCTGTGTACTTATTTGTTTACAAATTGTCTGCGGCTACTTTTTACTCCAGTGGCAATTTCATCACTGAGAGGACTACAAAGCCTAACACATTACCTAGGTTTTGTAGAAATAGCTAACATAGAGGTTGGTTCCCACTCTACAGATACAGAATTTTGGTGGGGGGGGGCGATACTGGGGATCGAACTCAGGACCTTGCGCTTGGCAGGCAGGCACTTGTGCCACTGAGCTACATCTCTGGCCCCAGATACATAATTGATTATCTCTATAGTCAGTCTACAGATAGAGAACTGACTGACAAATAGGCATGTAGCTGCTTGTGGTGGTGCACTCCTATAATCCCAGCTATTTTGGAGGCTGATGCAGGAGGATTGCAACTGTAAGGTCTGCCTAGGCAACCTGGTGAGACTTTGACCCAAAATAAAAAATAAAAAGGACTGCAGATATAGTTCAGTGGTAGAGTGCTTGCCTAGCATATGCGAGGCCCTGAATTTTCAGTAATGCAGAAAAGAAAAAAAAAAAGAAACAAAACCCAAAAACAAAAACAAAACACAGAACAAAACAAAAACTCAAAAGCCAAAAACAAAACAAAACACCCCAAAACACAGAGCCTTATAAAGAACCAGTGTTTAGGTGAAAGCACTGCACATACTGTGCCTGCGGCCAAACAGGAGGGGTGGAGGAGTCACCCTGTACCTCATAGAGTTTGGTGGCAACAAGTTTTCTACCAGTGGTGTTGATCCCTTCCATGACTACAACCTGAAAGACAAAGAGACAAAAGCGGACAGCTAACCTGGGGACCTGCATGAGAAGTCTGGAAGAAATTATTTTGATTAAGTATTTTGTAACTCTCATCTTGGGGCGTCTCTGTGGAAAGCAAATTAAAGGGGGCTGCTTTAGCAGTGACAATTATGCTCTCCACAAATGATTTAATTCTCACAATAATCCCATGAGGTAAGAATCCTTGTCCTCATTTTGTCGGTGAAGCACCTTGCCCAGCCACACACCTCCTGGGGTGGAGCTGGGATCTGAAATCTGAACGTCAGATCCCACAGCTGCCATCACTGCCTACCAGGTGGAAGGGGGGGTGCCACAGGTATGTTCCTGAACCTGCATCTCACAGCACCAGAGAAAGGAACTGAGAGGTAGCTACCCACAGCACCCCACAACCACACAACCTCACCTGTCCAGGAAACAGAGAATACTCTCTGAGCTCGGACAGATCCACTGGAACCCGAGCCCCGGACGAATGTTCCCGGTCTCCCTCAAGAATCACCGACTTGCTGTTCAGCTTCCCATTGCTGTCGCAGCCAATCTGGCCTAGTAGGGTGACAGGCTCCTGCCAAAGGAGGGTGCCATGTAAGAATGACAGTCTTTGGGACAGGAGCGCAACATCTGAAGTCAACAGGGGACACAGAAACCTCTGCCCCCCGCACAATGCTTTTTTTGCAGGACATCCCTCTGGCCCCGAAGTGACCACAGCACCACTACCGATGCCAGAGGGACAAGACCTGTGCCTCACATGAGCTCCAAGTGTGCAGCGACCCCTGCGACCCACACAGCTGTGCACAGCTTTGGCTTCACAACTGCTCACACCCAGGGAGCCTACTAAACACCAGACACTGTCCTAAGAGCTGAAACGCATTGGTTTGCTTTATTGCCACACCCATAGGGTGGGTGCTGGGGAATCCATTTTACAGATGTAGGAATAAGCGGCAGAGAGGCAAGATAATTTAGTCAAGTTCAAACAGTGGGTGAAGCCTGGCTCTGAAGCCCAAAGTTTGATTGCAGAGTCACGATTTTAGCCACACACCACATTGCCTTGTAAGAGGAAGTTCTCCAGGACGGCGTACAGCCTAGCAGCACAGCACCTGCCTGGCAAGCACGAGGTTATGAGATCGACTCCCGGTTCCTCAAAAAGAGGAAGTTCTTCATTGATTGAGCTAAAAGTGTCTTTTTCAGTGACTCCTCTCCTGCTCCCACTCTCAGGAACAGACAGAGGGAGTCTAACCTTTCCCACAGGGCTATACCTCCCTGCCCATCTCCAGGACTCCCTCCCAATCTCTCCAAAACCTCCTAGGACAACAGTTTTGCTTATCTCCCTCCCTATGCCATCATTCTTCCCTGGATGCAAACCAGGAAAGATCCTAGAGTCGCTGGCCCATATGCATGACGTAAAAATGCTACTGGTCACCATGTGTCCTCAGTGACAGAGACCAGTAGGTCACAAGACCCTGGAAACCCTTGCCTGCTGCTGTGCTTGTCCTGGATGCCTTCCAAATGAAGGAACACTCTGGTGTTTCTGGCCCTGCCACAAGGGCAGTTAGACCTCCAGTATCTGCTTTTGTGCAACATCCTAATCCAAGTGGAAGAAAATAATTCTCTGCTTATAAAACCAGGGAGCGCTGGGCATGGTGGCTGTGATCCCAGCACTTGGGAGGCTGAGGCTGGAGGATTACTGCAAGTTTGAGCCAGCCTAGGATACACAGTGAGTTCAAGGACAGCCTGAACTAGATAGTGAGACCTTGTCTCAAACAACAACAACAAAAAACAAACCAGGGAGTGTTTCTAAGTCTTTCCTCAGAAGGACCCACTTTCCCATGTTGAACCAAGCCAGATGTTCTAACTAGGAAACAGCAGTGAAAGCAAAACGGATGTCTCTTCATTACTGGTTTACAATTGACATATCAATTCACAGAAGTTCTTGAATGACTCTTACTTGTGCTGGGACCAGAAGAGGAGTAAAAGCCTCAATCTTGTAATGTTCCTTGAGTTCACAGCCCAGCTCTTCTATCTTACAGGTCAGAACTGCAATCCCAGAGGTGAAAAAGAGTCATTTTTTTTTTTTTTTTTTTTTTTTTAAGAGTCATGTTTAAGATACCGCACTTGCAAGAGAGAAGCATGCTGTAAAGGGTCACAGTCAGTCATGGTACAGGAGCGCTGCTCCGGGGAGCCCTTCCAGAGCCCTAGCTGCTTTCCCAGTGCTTGGGGCTAACTTGGGCTTCCACTTGGCCACAGGCAATCACGCTGCACAGCCCTGGGGGGTGAGCCTGGTCCCCGCCCCCACCCTGTGCCTGCCCTTTCCTTGGGTCTCGGCAGATGTTTGGGGGAACTCAGAGCCAAACTGGACAGGGCTGAAGAAAGAAGCTACAAAACGTCCTTCGAGTTAGGCTGAATCCTTCACGCAGTTCAAGTTTTTCAGTACTGGGAATCATCACAGGCTTTTTCTTCAGCAAAGTGATGGAACTTGGACAATATCGTTCACTGTCCCTCACTAACAGAGGATGTGTGAGGACAACATATGACCTGCACAGTTCAAGGCAGACTTAGGACTGGCTACTTCCTCTAACCCTTCTATATGGTTTTACATCTCATAGAATGTCAAAGGGGGGCTAGGGATGTAGCTCAGTGGCACAAGTGCCTGCTTGCCAAGCGCAAGGTCCTGTTTTTGCACAAAAACAAAACAGAACGTCAAAGGGAAAACTGCAATCACCTTCTCGGATGTCTGTGAGCTTCTGAAACATGGATTTGTAGCTGCTGGTCAGGGGCTCTGGACACCCCACCACCTTCAGGGTGATGTGTCCAGCCCCTCCTCTACCAGACCATGTCAGCCCCTGGGCCGAGCCGAAGGTGGTGACCACCTCTCCCCGGTTATTTCTTGAGTTGTACTTCTGGGAGGGAGCAGCGCTAGTTAGAAACAAAACAGTTTAATGTGACTGTGTTCCCTCAAGAGGGAGAGAGGAACAAAATAAAGTTAGCATTTGCAAAGAGGGCGTGGAGAAGGAGCAGTATGGCTTTATGAATCCGATCAGATCAGCCGAATGGGGTTGGACAGGCTGGGACCTTGCAGGAATTTCAGGAATGAGGGGCTGAGGAATACCAGGCCAAGAAGGAATACCGACTGCGACTGCGTTTAGAGTGTAAGGACAGAAATGTTTAAAAAGGTTGTCCTCCTCCCGGCAATACAACTAAACAAAACCACACAAAACCTCTGATTGGAATGAAAAGCAAACTTCAAAAATATTTTTCCTTTCTTCTTATGAGTTGTCAACAGTAGGGCACCGTCAGCCTGAACTGTGGATATATCAGAAGTGGTTAAGCAGCTATAAAATTCACAGAATAGTTCAAGCCAGAAACAACAAAAAAATGAAGTTAAAATGAATTGGCTCTCCCGAGGGCCTGCGGAGGTGGGGACGGAATGAGTTCACAGCCAGCCAGTGACCAAACATGCCTCTGCTTTGGGGCTCAACTGACAAGGCCTCGGGTTTCCATTCTCTCGCAGTGAATTACGCCTCCGAGAGCACATGGACGCCGCTGATCTCTTTGGCCACCTCTGATCTTTCACTGGTGAACATCACGTAGAGAGGCCTGTTTACAACGGGCTTCCTTTAATGTGTGAAACTCTGCAGAACCAGTCCATGCAAGGCACCGATGCAACTGAGGCCATCCCTCCTTCTTTCCAGACAGCCCCAGAAACTGAGCTCAACTAATTAACTCTATCTCCAGTGCTGCCTCTACTGAATAATTTACAAGTTACTTTCATGAATTACAAAACCAGTTTCTGATGTCAGCTTTATTAGTGTATATTAAAAAATGATGAGACTGCATAGTGCAGACTTCTCTGAGCTCCTCCCTGTGTATCTCTGAAGGATGCCAGGTCCTTCAGTGTAATCGGACGCTCAGGGGCCAGGTGTAAACAGATCTGCAGGTTGCAAAGGATCCTGTGTTCAGAGGGCATCACCCTTGTAATGGTGCTGGTGCACCTCTGAGACCCACTGCTATGCACTGGCTTTCAAAAATACCCTTAGTTGCTGAGTGTAGTGACGCACGCCTATAATCCCAGCACTCAAGAGGCCAAGGCAGGAGGACTGCCAAGAGTTTGACTGAGGCCAGCCCGGGCTACATAGTGAGTTCAAGGCCAGCCTGAACTACTCAGCTAGACCCTGTCTCATAAACCAAAAACAAAACAAATTCCACCGACCACTCATCTTGAATGAATGTAGAGCTTGTCACTGCCTTTCTAAGGTGACAGAGCTGAAAAATTGTAACTTCCAGTTAAGATAGTCCAGAAATGACTCCTGCAGCTAGTTGGTTAAATGGTTAATATCACTGCTACCAACACAACAGAACCTGCAAACACTTCTACTTGGCAAAACACCAATATGGGATTCTCTAACGTAAGACCGATCATTTACGGATTTAAAGAAAAATCGTGTATGATCTTTGTGGATTTACATTCAGTAGTGAGCAGGAATAAAATATCAATTAAGCCCGTGTAGAGTCACAGTGACAAGAAAACTCTCTGGAACTAGTTGTAACTGGAGTGAGGAAGAAACAGGTTATACAACATTATGAACAAAGATGTGTGCTTTTCTTCTTCTAAAAAAATAAATAACTTCAGATTTTAAAAAGGAGAAAGAAACCAAACAAAACGCGTACTAACAGAAGCAGGTGAAAGCCTATTTTCCTTTACTGGCAAGACTCAAAAGACTCCCAGGCTTCTCAATAGACAGCCTGTTTTGAATAAAAGATACCATTTCCTGATATAGGAAATCAAACCTAGAAAAAGTGGGTGGAAAGTGAGTTTCCTTAATTACTGTAAGAAACAGTAATTTTCCACAAAGGAAGAGAAAGCTGAGGAGCTAGAAGGTAAGAGGCTTTCTGGCCGGTTCACAGCAGAATCCGCCTCCTCCTGGTTAATGAGTTACTCTGCAGTCAGCGGACAGGAAAGGGGGGGAGCGCCGTTCTGATCCCAGAGTCAAGCCCCATCCCTACCTCGGAGAGAAACTGGAGGGCGAGAGGAGCTGATGCGGGCTGCGAGCAGACACACTCCTTTTCGTTACGGGAGTCTCTGGGGTGGTGATAGCTCGCTTCTGAGAACCCTAGGAACAAAAAGGAAGACAAAACTCTGGTCACTTTGGCCCCATTTGCTAAGGAAGCGTGCAGTTCCTCAGGAGGAAGAAGGCGAGAGGCGCCTAAATGAAGGCCACAGGACAGGCAGGAGTTGGTTCTCCTAAGGCCCCATCTTCCCAGCACAGCCTTGGAGAGGTTTCTGCAACCACCACTGCCCAGTATCATCAACTCACTGGCCTGATTTGAAGGAAATTATGAAAAAAGCAACGATTTTCCAAAAAGCCTCCCCAGGCAAGCTCAGTCCTGACAAATCTCCCAGGTACTCTCTCATATTCTGCCCTTCTTCCCTTTATTTATTTTTTGTCTTTTTGACACAGGGTCTCGCTATGCAGTTCTGGCTGGCCTTGAGCTCACTTTGTAGCCCAGGCTGGCCTCGAACTCACAATGATCCTCCTGCCTTAGCCTCCTCAGTGCTGGGATTATAGGCTCATGCACCACTATGCCCGGCCTCCTGGCCTCTTTAGAACAGACCTGGGTTTTGCAAAGCATGTGGCTCTGACCTTTGTGCACACATTTTCCCCAAGAAGGGATGGGACCATGTTACACTGCTTTTGGCCAAGTCTACCACACATTTTCCAAATTAAAGGCGGGAACGACTCCAGGCAGATAACACTGTTGAGCTCATACTTGGAGAATAGTTAGCAAACACCTCACTGCTGTTCACTTCTGGAGTTTTTGGCTCAACAACAAGAATCCCAAGATAAGCCCAGCACGGAGGATGAAACACTGAGACTCTGGCCTCCCGCAAGTCTAGGAGTAACTGAGTGTAACACAAGAAACACAAAAATCCTTGCCCCTTACGCAACCCGGAGGCCGCCTAGTTTTCTGAATCTTTTTCTACCTGAGGGCTCCTCCTGGCGGCAGATTTAAGCCATGCCACCAGGTGTGGCGCTGAAGATGCTGTGGGAGATTCAAAACCACTGGCACAGAAGCTGCAATAGAAACTAGATGTTTAAAATGGCATGGCAGAGCATGCCTGTAATCCCAGCACTTGGGAGGCTGAGACAGGAGGATCATTGCAAGTTTGAGGCCAGCCTGGGCTATGTGTGAGTTCAAGGGCAGCCTGGACTACACACTGAGACCCCATCTCAAAAAATAAAATAAAAATTTAAAAAGGGCAATTTGTTAGAAATTTTTAACAAGCTAACTGAAAAAAGCAGGGTAACTATATGTTCATAAAGACTGCTTTTCCTTAAAAAAAGTTTTTTTTTGAGACAGGGTCT
Source organism: Dinomys branickii (assembly GCA_004027595.1). NCBI lineage: Eukaryota > Metazoa > Chordata > Mammalia > Rodentia > Dinomyidae > Dinomys > Dinomys branickii. The sequence continues at coordinate 17,338 of PVLD010004539.1, read as the reverse complement.
TGGTATGTAGTTCAGGCTAACTTTGAACCCACTACACAGCCCAACCTGGCTTTGAACTCACAGTGATCCTCCTGCCACTGCCTCCTGAGCACTAGGATTACAGGTGTGGGCACCACGCCCAACTAAGGACTGCTATTTTGTAAAAATGTTTATGAATTTGACTGGAAAGAAAGATGGCTAAATGGAACTACTGTATAGTACAGGTGTGACTGCTTTTCTGGCTCAGCTCTTCAAAGGTTCCGCTTGCGTGTATGTTCTGCGTTCCCAGTGCCTGAGTTCAGAGCATCTGCACTGAGTTTCCATCCCCAACCCTTTTAAAATTTTTACTTTGTTTAAGACAAGGTTTCACTATGCAGCACAGGCTGGCCTCAAAGTTACAGTGATCCTCCGGTCTCAGCTCCGAATGCTGGGATTATAGGTGTATACCACCATGCCGATGCATGACAATTTTGTTTGTTTGTTTTATGTGGTTTTTTTTCTGGGGGGGTGGCAGTAATTTGAGACAGGGTCTTGCTATGTGGCTCAGGCTGGCTTTGAGCTCACTATGTAGCCCAGGGTGGTCTCAAATTTGCAGCAATCTTCCTGCTTCAGCTGCCTCAGTGCTGGGATTATAGGCATATGCCACCAGGCTCAGGAATTTTTTTTTAAATGCTATCAGTAGAATTTAATTTTCAAACGCTGTATATTCACCTTAGAGGGTGTGGTGTAAGAGTTCAAAAGGGTTTCCTCTTCTTCCTCCACTTCAATTCTAAAAATATTAATTAAGGAAAACAATAACAAACCTAAGGTTACCTCATGCATATGAGGTAATCTTTATTATTTATTTTAAAATTACACAAGCAACTGTAGAAAAAAATTATAACACACAGTATGCGGCTTGATGCACAGACCTCCAGCAGAAAAGGATACAGCTCTTGGATAGAAATAATGTCTCTAGCTCCCGCATGTCCACTGTCCTTGGCAGCACTGGGCCATGTTTTGGACAATCTCTTGCTCAAAATCTGAGAAAGAGAAGAGACTGAATATATTATTCCTTAGTCTGGCCAGAGGCATTTTCCACAGCCTTGAGATAACAACAGCCACTCAAAATATAATCAAAAATAACAAGCCCTAATAACACCAATTATTTGGTCAAGAGCCACTACTTGCTGGCCATAGTTTTGGGTGCTTTACTTTTATTCTCATTTAATTATGAGAACACTCATAAAAATATGGATTATTACAACCCCTGACAGACAGGAAACTGAGGCTCAAAGGTATTAACTAGTTTGTCCAAGTTTGTACTGGGCCTGGAACACTCTGAGGTTTGTTGTTTTGTTTTGTGGTACGGGGGATGGAACTCAGGACTTTGCACTTGCCAGGAAGGTCCTTATTCCACTGAGCTATATCCCCAGCCCTGCCTGGAATGTTCCGATTCCAAGGCCCATGCCCTTCTCCATGTGCCGCACACCTCCCCATCAGTAGGCCACAGAAGTCCGCTTCGCTGTTCCTACCTCATGCTCAAACGTTCTCAGGGTCTCTGCGGTGAGGCAGGCTTTGCCTGTGCTGGTGCAGAAGGCTACCAGCTCGCTTACCATTGCCTCCTCGTTCAGTCTATACAGGACACAGAGCTCGGCCACTGCAGAAAGGGAAATTGGACAAGTCAGAACGTGCTCATTTCTTCAGCTTTCATCTTGAAAAGCAAAAACAATCCTCTATGTATCCAATCAATATTTAATCATATACTAGTGCTAGGCACTCTTGTAGACTCTGGAATACAGGAGCAAACAGAGAAGAATCCTTGTTCTTGGGAAGCTCACCATCATGGGAGACAAAGCAAACAAGTAAAATATGTAGTGTTGGATGAAGAAATGCGCTGTGTAGGAAAGTAAGGCTGCGTGCCAGGCGCAGTGGCGCACGCCTGCAATTCCGGCACTTGGGAAGCTGATACAGGAGGACCGTTGCAAATTGAGGTCAGCCTCTGCTACATCGTGAGTTCAAGGCCAGTGTGAATTGCATAGTGAGACCGTGTCTTATAAAACAAAAAACAAAACCAAAACAAAAAGGGGGGGATGAAAAGAAAGCTAGGAGAGGAATTAGGAAGCTGGAAAATGGCCCGGCAACTTTAAATACAACGATTAGGGAAGGCCTCAGTGAGAAGGTGACATCTGGGAAAGACCTAAAGGAAGGGAAAGCAAAGGCTGATCCAAGCTGTGTTGAGAGAAACAGCTTCTAGGAAGAGGGAGCAGTGAGCACCAAGATCTGAGGGAGGCACAGGATCAGCAGGGCTGTGGTGGCTGCACCAGTGAGTGAGGAGGTAGCAGAGGGGCCGACGGTGTTGGCCATGGTCCTCACCTTGGCCAGCGCTCTAAGCAACACAGGGGAGCTCTGGTGTTTTGGACAGAACAGCTGGTGTGATCTGATTTCCATCCAACAGGCCCCTCTGGCTGCTGTGGTAGGCACAGGAGGAAGGGCCAGGGCAGAATGCATGGGAGCAATGAGGAGAACTATGGCGAGGTCAGGTGGACATGACAGAGGTCCAGCTGGTGCAGTGGAGGTGAGAGGCGGCAGGGCTTTCAGTAGGACATGTCCTGAAAGTGAAGCCAGGGGGATTTGCTGGCTGGTTACGAGGTATGAGAAAAGCAGGAGCCTAGGCTGATGCTGCGGTTCTACTGGGATGAGGAAAAGCTCTGGAGGCGCTACTCTGAGAGGAAGAGCTACAGAAACTTAGTTTTATTTATCTACCTACCTACCTATCTACCTATCTATCTATCTATTTATTTGTCTTTTTGAGACAGTCTTGCTATGCAGTTGAGGCTGGTCTTGAGCTCACTTTGTAGCCTATGCTAGCCTCAAACTTGCAATGATCCTCCGACCTCAGCCTTCTGAGTGCTGGGATCACAGGCCGGCACCACCACGCCTGGCCTAACTAAGTATTTTAAAGGCAGGAGCAGAACCACATTTCTATACTATTTAGGAAAAAAGGCTGGGCATGGTGGTGCCTACCTGTAATCCTAGGGTCACCATAAGTTCGAGGCCAGCCTAGACTATATAGCAAGACCCTATCTCAAAAAAAAAGGAAAAGGAAAAAAAAAATCTCGGAAAGAGAGAAGCAGAAATATGTAAGACACTTACTGGAGTGATGAACTGAGGTAGGTGAGAAGGAATGGTATTTAGGACTCAGGTGGGACATTTGGTGTTTCCCAGGAACACTGAATTTTATTGCAGTAGCTGCCTGTCCATGCCACATGCAGAGAGTGGTGAGAAGTAGCGCCGGTAGCTGATAGAAGCCTCCCAGTGCTTCCATTTTCTCAGGATGTTAAAGGAGAAAAAGGAAAAACACAGCCACCCAGCAGACACAGTGCAAACAGACGAGGAAAACATGGCACGAGTGTGAGGAACACTAAGGGCCGCGGAGGTTAATGACCACGAGTGCACTGCGGCCGGGGTAACCCTGCGTGAGGCACAGCACGCGTCCTGGTGGGCAACCTTGCTAGATTTGGTTCGCATAACAAACTTCTCATGCTTTGATTTCGTGTTCATCAAATGAGTCTCCCACTATGACCAGGTTTCTCATTCAAGTCTTCTAAGAAAGACAGCCTTCTCCCCTTAACTGTCCAGAAGGACTCGGAATCTTCTGCTCTCTGAGGAGTTTCTTGTCATGAATTAACACATTTGCATTCTGGTTTGATATTGAAAATATGTTCTGGGCCGAGAATGTAGGAATGAAGTATCGGCCCAGCATGGTGAGGGTCTGAGTTTGATCCCCAGCACCTCAAAAACACTAAAAAAAATTGTAAAACGTAGGGATGAGATGAGTGGTTAAGGCAGGTGCATTTCATCCCAATTCTGAAACAGACTTTAGGCCCTGCCCAAGTCTCTGCTCCCAGTAACTCCTCACTACCGGATCTCGGGGCCAGGGTGTTGCGGCCTGGCCTCCCGGGCAGACCCGGGCTCAGCCACAGCCCAGGCAACTAGCGCTCCTCCATCTAGCAACAGCTCCTCCATCTAGCAACAAGCGTGCCCACAGGCTCTGTCCGGCCCTGCCAAAGCTAACACTCGGTTTAGGGCTCCACCCCGAGAGACACACACAGGCAGACACTGACAGCTCTGTAGTGTGATGGGTTGGCAGAATTTAGGTAACGGAAGAGTCAAGAACGGGAGGGGTCAGGCCAGGGACGCAGCTCGGCGGCACTGCGCCTGCCTGGCAAGAGCGGGTCCTGAGTTCTGTTCCCAGAAAAAAAAAAAGGGGGGGAAGGGAGGGGAGGGGAGAAAAAAGAATGGCGGGGTCAAGAATAAAAACATTTCTTTTTTTTTTTTGGCGGTACTGGGGATCGAACTCAGGACCTTGCGCTTGCTAGACAGGCGCTTATTCCACTGAGCTATATCCCCAGCCCCTAGAATAAAAACATTTCGAGGTAGGAGCATCTTTGCGAGTTCGAGACCAGCCTGGGCTACAAAGTGAGCTCAAGGCCAGCCTGAACTGCACAGCGAGACTGTCTCAAAAAGACAAAACACATTTTAAAACCCGCAAGTCTCTTGCTTTTGTTATCAGGCCTTCAAGTTTCCACATTTGGAGACGCCACTAGGGCCTAGCACGTCCCAACTCCATCTTGCAGAAACCTCACGTTTATATTTTTTCTTTCGTTTTGGGGGGAACAGGGTCTCACTACGTAGCCCAGGCTGGCCTGGAAGCCCCTGTGATCCTCCTGCCTCAGCCTCTCAGCGCTGAGATTACTACAGGCGTGCATCACCATGCCGGGCTACGTTCCTGTTTTCTGACCTAGGACCCGACCCTGCACCCACCGGCTTTCCGAAAGCGTAGATCCCCGACCTCAACGCCCCCAGCCCCCGAGGCCGCCGACGGAGGGCGGGGACCCTGGGAAGCGACCCCTGCGTCCTCTGCAGGCGGCTGGGACTCACGTTTCTCAATTAGAACGTCCTCGCAGTCCAGGCCGAAGATCTGCAGCTCCTCCGCCAGCTGCTGGGTGGACGCGGACATGGTGAGCCAGGAGAGGCCGGGCTGGCCCGCCCAGCTCCGACCGGACCCTCGAAGCCCCGGGCGTGAGATCGACGAGCAGACGCGGTTCCCCTTGTCCTTCCGGGGTCAAGACTGGAGGCGACCAAATGGCCTCAGGCTGTCAGAGACGGTCCGGCCGTCAGCCACAGATAAATAAATATCTACTTTAAAAAAGGAAGTGAGGGCGGCCCCCACGTTCCCGAAGGGAAGGTGTAGGAATCTACACAGGTCGCACTGCAGGGGTGAGTTTTGTTTCCAAAAGTCTACGGCCAGGCTTTTCTGTGAAGCGAAGCACAACACGGTAGCCAGGGAAAAAAACCCGCCAAAGCGTTTGAGCGCCGTGCGCAGGCGCGAGACCCGGATCAGCCCCGCCCCACGCTCGGCTCCGCCCACTCGGTTGCGGCTGCGCAGCTCGCTCCGAATCCGGATGTGCGTTTTGTCTCCGTGGTTTTCGTGTCTGCTGTGGAAGGCTATGCCCTGGCGTCAGCGGCTCGGCGGAGTCCGTGCTGCTTGTTTGTCCCTGTTTTGTCCTGTACCTGTGTGCGGAAGCGCTGTCGTATACTTGATTGGGAGTGTCCGGAACCGACAGCCCCCAAGCACGGGACAGGAAGGACGTGTGGTCCCCACTTCTCTGTCCGCCTAGGCTTCCCGCCCTGTTGTGTCCTTGGTTCATCCTGAAAAGTGGCTTCAGTCGGGAATCAGGTTTTCATGACTATTACCGTGATGATCGTCGTGATGCCAGGCACAAGGATGGGGCTGTTTGCTGGGTCCGGGACGTTTTTGTGGCTATGGGGTGGAGAGGTGACTGAGGATTCACTTTGGAAGCGGCACTATCGGGAGCCTTAAAAATGCCCCTTGTGCTTGACAGCATTTCCTATCCTAAGGAAACGACCCAAAATGCAGATTAAATTCTTTGTTCAGAGATGTTCATTGTAGCCTCATGTACGGCATTGAAGTTGGAAGCTCCCTAAACATCGCGTGAAGAGATAGCTGACTAGCAAAGCGTGGTGTGTATACAGTGGGATTTTATTCAGCCCTAAGGAAGGAAGACAGGTCACCTGCAAAAAAAAAAAAAGGGTGAGGCCGGGTGTGAGGTACAGGCCTACAGTCCCAGCCCTGGGGAGGCTGAGGCAGGAGGATCTCCCTGAGTTTGAGGCCAGCCTGCACTACACATGGAGACCCTGTCTCAAAAACAAACAAACAAAATGGGTGAATCCTGAGAGCATAATGCGAAGTGGAAGAAGTCAGGCACAGAAAGTTAAATGTCACACAGGTTCTCTTATATGAAAAACCCCAAATACAGAGGAAACTGAAGGAGAGATTTTTGGGGGGTTGGGGAAAGAATCAGAGAAAAGTGGGGGGACTCAAAATTGATCGAGATGTGATGTGGATTTTAGGCTTCCTGCTTTGCTTAATAAAGCCCCTAACCTAAGCTTATGCAAATATTCTCCTGGTTTCTCTTTTATTAATTTACTCACTTTACATTTTGTTATTCGATCTCTGATACACCTAGAACTAGTTTGTGATGTGAGGAAGGATTTAGCGTTGTTTCCAGACAGCCAGTATGTCAGTTTTACTTCATAAATAAAATGTTCTTTCCAATGGTCTTGAACTGTGAGCTTTATATTTATTAAATCCTATAAATACTGAGATCTTTTTCCAGGGTTTCTATTTTATTCCACTCACTGTCATTTATTTGTTTTTCTTTACTTTTTGTTTTTTTTTGAAACAGGGTCTCACTATGTAGTTCGAACTGGTGGTGAACTCACTATGTAGCCCAGGCTGGCCTTGAACTCATGGCAGTTTTCCTGCCTCAGCCTCCTGAGTGCTGGGATTATAGGAATGTGCCACCATGCCAGGTTATTTGTTTTTTCTTTATCAATATAATAATGCTCTGTGTACAGTGGTATATCAGGTAGAGTTTAAATCAGTAAGATACAGACGCAACAAATCCTAATACTTGGATAAACCAGAAGTTTATTTCTCTGTGAGATAAAAGAATTCCAGATTGGTAGCCTGGAGCTAATAATATGGTAGCATCACATGCAGGAGTGGGTCCCTGCTGTTTCTCTGCTGTCCTCTAATTGGTTACCGTCATTAAAATTACCTCATAGTTCTGGACATCATGTTGACCTTCCATTTCAGGTAGAAGAAAGAAGAAGGAGGAAAAGCAGAGACAAGAAAGGAACTTTTCCAAACCTTTGTTTTTTTTTTTTTTTTGGTCTTTCTGAGACAGGGTCTCGCTATGCAGTTCAGGCTGGCCTTGAACTCACATTGTAGCCCAGGCTGGTCTCGAACTGGCAACAATCCTCCTGCCTCAGCCTCCTGAGTGCTGGGATTACAGGCGTGCGCCCGGCCCCCACATGTGACAATGGAAGCTCGGGGAGGGAAGGGCTTTCCAGGGAGAGCCCTCAACCAAAGGGCAAGTTTGCAGGCAGAGCTGGCCAGGTCTCTACCTCAAGCCCACATTTCTCCTGCGATGCATCGCCATCCCAGCCACCACCAAAAAAGAAAGAAAGCTGGGCATGGTGACACATGCCTGTGATCCCAGCACTCAAGACACTGAGGCAGGAGGGTTGCCATGACTTCGAGGTCAGCCTGGACTATATAGTGAAACTCTGTCTCAGAAAACCAAAGGAAATAGGAATATGCAATTTTCTAGTGCTTTACAGTTTTATAATGACAGTTGATCTTCACTGTAGTCCTATGAGAAAGTCATTGCTAATCCCGTACCCAAAAAAGCCCATTCTACAGATGAGGATTCCATGTGCTCAGGCAGGGTGAGCCATTGCTGGAGGTCACACCACTGGGAAGTCACAAGCTGAGCCACAGAGCGGTTCCTGGACACTGCAGCTGAGAGGGCTTTTTTTTTTTTTTGGTCTTTTTGAGACAGGGTCTTGCCATGCAGTTCAAACTGGCCTTGAGCTCACTTCGTAGCCTAAGCTGGTCTCGAACTCAGGGAGATAATCCTGAGTGTTGGGATGATAGCTTGTGGGCCACCACACCCAGCCTTTTGTTTTGAGAGGGCATTTTGAAAGGACTGTGGGACCTCCAGGTGAACAAATGTCGGGCTGAGGGTACAGTTCAGTGGCACAAGCACCTGCCTGGCAAACGCGCAAAGTCCTGAGTTCGATTCCTGGTACCAAAAAGAAAAAAAGTGCACAAGTTTCCACAAGCCGACAGCCAGCTCCTGTTGCCGATTTCCTGGGCTTTGATTGCAAATGGGAACTCAGAGATGTCACGATTGTTAGTGTGAAGGCATGGGAGTCAATGCCAGGGCCAGCAGACACTGCTGGGGACACACGAGGCAGGCGGGCTCTGGCAGGACAAGGTGCAGAGCGGAAATGCGATGGGATGTGCGCTGCCCGTGTTTGGAAGGTGGGAAAGAGGTCAAAGTCGAGGAATAGAGAATGTAGAACATGGAATGTTTCCTATAGCAGCTGATGTGTAATTAACAGTATAAGCCAGGCAGGTGGTGCATGACTGTAATTCCAGCACTCTGGGAAGCTGAGGCAGGAGGATTGGAAATTCAGGCCCAGCATGGGCAATTTAGTGAGACTCTGTCTTACAAAATAAAAAGGGGCTGAGGATGTAGCTCAATGTGAAGGCCCTGGGGTTCAATGCCCCCCCAAAAATCCCAAAACTAAATACACATAAAGTAGTACCAAAAGAAAATGTGTTTTTTTGAGACAGAGTCTCAGTATGTAGCCCATGCTGGCCTTGAACTCACAGCAATCCTCCTACCTCAGCCTCTCAAATGCTGGGATTACAGATGTGTGCTACCATTACCAGCACAAAGAGAGAAAGTTTAAAGGGCGTGGAGGAAACCATAGAGATGGAACAGAAACACTTTGAACTCCGGGCAGGGGGGGCAGTGCTGAGTACTGAACCCAGGACCTTTGCCCTGAGCCATATCCCCAGCCCTTTTCATTGAGACAGGATCTTGCTAAACTGCCCAGACTGGGCATGAACTTGCAATCCTCCTGCTTCTCAGAGTGCTGGCGTTACAGGCACGGGCCGCCCTCCCCACGCAACTAACATTTTGGGTTTTGTTTGGGGGTTTTTTGGTCTTTTTTGAGACAGGGTCTTGCTATACAGTTCAGGCTGACCTTGAGCTCACTTTGTAGCCCAGGCTGCCCTCTAACTCACAACCATCCTCCTGCCTCAGCCTCCCGAGTGCTGGGATTACAGGCGTGCGCCAGCGCGCCCGGCCCACCTAACATTTTGAACTTGGTGAGAGGTACAAATTGAGGGTGCTACAACATACTCTCAAGCAACAGGGCATCCTATATCAGGTAGGCATGGGCCTATCTTATACTTGTTATCTATTTTTATTAGGGGTTAAAAAAATAACAATATTTAGCATCGTAATCACGTAAGTATTCTGTAAGTAGTGCCCAATTTTCATTTGTTTACTACAGCTAGTCAGGTCCTGGGAGGGGTCTGCGCTGCACTTTGGTCACATCGCCATCAGGTGGCGGCAACGTCGCACAGCCTCGGAATCTGGTCTGAGTTTCTCCCGGATCATGACTCAAACTTTGCCCCCCTCCCAAATTTCCTACACCGCTGCTAGCTGGATCTAAGCCTTCGTGGGCAGTCGGAGGTAAGATATTTAAAGCAAAACTCTCTAGGCTGAGGATGGGACCTAGCTCAAAGGCAGAGCACTTGCCTAGCATGCAAGAGGCGCTGGGTTTGATCCCCAGCGCTGCAAAAAGCAAAAAATGACAGCAAACACACAAACAGCCCAGTGAACCTTAAGTCACTGAACAGCCGTTTATGGGGCTACTACTATGTCTGAGGCAGCACCGGCGTGGTGCCAGGTGGCAGAGAGGAGCAGGCAGGGGCTCCGCGAGGCAAGAACCGCAGCTGGGGTCTCAGCCAGGCGCCGCCTCTCCCGGGCATCGGTGCTCCTGACAGCAACCTGCGGCCAGCGCCCCGCCCATCTATGTGAACCCTGTGTGATCCCCGCTACCCCGTCTATCTTAAGTTCCTTCCGCTCTCGGGCTAGGTGGAGTCCAGGAGTGAAGATGTGCTCTGGTCGGCTGCACCCCTTGCCTGGGTTCCTCTCTCTCAGGTGCACTCAGCCTGACCCAGGCGACCACCCAGGTCCCCTGTGCCAGGCCTGGGGCGCTCTCCCTCCTGGAGCTCGTGCCACTCCTGTTTTGGGGTTCAGCTGGGCAGTTTTCTCTCAGAGCGCCCCACCGCCGTCCGTCTCCTGCGCTGCCTGGCTTCCTGTTGAATTTTCCCCTGGTGTCTTGCTCTTGGACGGATGTCTTTCGTTCTCTACCACGCGCCTGACCCCGTGCAGAACTCTCAACCTGGCGCCCACAGGCAGGGGGCAAGGGGATAAAGATCAGAGGCCTTGGGCCAGCGGAGATTCCCCACCCAGACTGGTCACAGATTTGTATCCTGGGGCCTTAAACTGGCTTTGCACCCCTTGTGACCTTGAACGGATCTCCAGGCCCCTCCGGTGGGTGTCTTGCTTTGTCAGACAGGTGTGACCAGGTGATGGTCACTCGAAGGTGACCAGGAGGACGAAATGAATGAAGATGCAGCCATTGGAGTGTTGAAACGAGCCATCCTGGTGGCACACGCCTGTAATGCCAGCACTCGGGAGGCTGAGGCAGGAGGATCCCTGTGAGTTCAAGGCCAGCCTGGACTACATAACAAGACCCTGTTTCAAAAAATAAAAGAAGAAAGAAGGAAAGAACCAGATGTGGGGGCCAAGTCAGTGGAGTAGCAACAGCCCAAACTGGCTGCCTGTCCTGCAGCCATGAGCCCTGTATCGCTCCCAAATCCCCAAATTTTATCAGTCTAAATTTGAGTTGTATTTGATAACATTATTAAATCTATTTTCCCACTAGGGATACTGAGGCTAAATGGCTTAGTGGAGCTCATGTAGTCAGAACTTGAGCTCATCTCCACCTCGCTCCAGCGACCACCCCATTGGGCTGGGGAGATAGCTCAGGGACACAGTGCCTGCCTGGCAAGCACAAAGTCCTGAGTTCAATTCCCAGTACCAAAAAATTAAAAAAGTTCAAAAGACCACACCATCAATCTCCCTGTTTTATTGTTTTTTGTTTGTATGTTTTTGAGACAGACTCACTGTGTAGCCCAGACTGGTCTCAAACTTGAGGTGATCTTCCTGCCTCAGCCTCCCAAGTGCTGGGATTATAGGTGTACCCCACCTGCCTGGCTTCTCAGTTGTACTGTTGCCCCAATTATGGGTTTTTTCCCAGTTATGTTTTTGAGTCTTGTCTACACTTTTTCTCTTCCTTCTATATAACCTGAAGGCTTCCTGAGGTTCATGCTAACGAATCTCTTCTTAAAACCAAAATATTGCCAGGTGTGGTGGCGTACACTGTAATCCCAGCACTTGGGAGGCTGAGGCAGGAGGATCATTGCAAGTTTGAGACCAGCCTGGGCTACAAAGTGAGCTCAAGACCAGCCTGAACTGCATAGTGAGACCCTGCCTCAAAAACACACACACAAACACAAAAAACCCTAAAATATAATTATCACTGAATTTTATTTTATTTTATTTTATTTATTTATTTTTTTGCGGTACTGGGGATCGAACTCTGGACCCTGCACTTGCTAGGCAAGCGCTTATTCCACTGAGCTATATCCCCAGCCCTGAATTTTAAAAACAATTACCAGTAAATTGCACATTATATGATTAAATCAGAAAAATCTCTTTCCTCTTATTGTAAAATGGCTTAGTGTTAATAATTTTACCAGGGCCTCTGCATGAAGTTGTGCATGTTATTCACTGAGCAAGGGCCCTGGCCAAATGGGTAAGGGCTGGGAAATCAAGCCCATGTTTTGCGGGCTATCATGTGAACTGCGCCCTTAACATGGACCAGACATGTTTGTGTCTTTTTTCAATGTCAGGATATATTGAAGAATAAGAAATTCATAATCTATGTCAACTTCTATGGCTTTAAATCTCTGGGTAGCTGTGCATGTGGTGGCACATGCCTATAATCCCAGCACTCAGGAGGCTGAGGCAGGAGGTTGGCTGGGAGTTCAAGGCCAGTCTGAGCTACATAGTGAGACCCTGTCCCCAAAAAACAAACAAAAAAAACAACCAACCAACTAACCAACCAACCAACCAACCAAATATCCCTCAGAGGAGACACATTCTTCATACCTTGTCTTTTTGGGTGAACACATGAAGGCTTAGGAGAGGGGCTCCGGTTGGGAACAAAGTAAACTTTATGCCCAGTGACTCTTCATCAGTTGAAGTCCAGCTCTGTTCTTCGGACACTTGGAGCAGAGGTATTGAGAGCAGGCAGGGGCAGAATGTTCTAGACCAGTGCTGCCTCACAGAAGCACCTGGACCAGTGCAGCCCTGGGGCTCCTGCAACGTGGCAAGAGCAATTGAGGAGCTGCATTTCATTTAATTATTTAGGGACCGGGAACTACTTTTTTTGTTTGTTTATTTGGTTTTTTTGAGACAGGGTCTCGCTATGCAGTTTAGGCTGGCCTTGTGTTCACTTTGTAGCCCAGGCTGGTCTCAAACTCCCAACGATCCTCCTTGCCTCAGCCTCCTGAGTGGTGGGATTCTAGGTTCCTGCTGTATAGTCTCGACTCTGGCCTCAGGCCGGGCATGGTGCCTCATGCCTGTAATCCCAGGACTCGGGAGGCTGAGGCAGGAGAATTGTTGCGAGTTCAAGACCAGTTTGGGCTACAAAGTGAGCTCAAGTTCAGCCTGAACTGCATAGCGAGATCTGGTCTCAAAAAAAAAAAAAAAAAAAAGACAAAAACAGACTCTGGCCTCCAGCTCTCTATGTCTCCAGGCAGGTCCTTGACAGAAAAGCATTTCAGGGCGCATCCCTGAGAACCACAGGGAGATTTCTTAGGCAGAATGGAAATTCATGCTCTAAGGGAAACAGTGTGGCTCTGGGAGGGGGGGTTGCAGGTGTTTATGTGGTCTTGGGGTGCCCTTAGGGTGGATGATAGCACACTTATTCTTTGAGCTACTTATTGTTTTCCTGGGCTATAGGAAAAGCTGATCCTGTCGATTAGGTTAAAACACAAACTGCTTTCAGAGATACAGTGCCACTTAATAGTATCCTGTTATCCCTAATGAAACTCTTTGATGTAACTTTTGAAATGTGTGGACCTCAGTATCTTCATGACTCTTAGGAATCTAGGAATGCAATCTAGGAATGCGGGGACTAGTAGAAAAACAGGGATGGGAGTAAAAGGGGCTTCGATGCTATCATTGTTTTTAATTTTAAAGAAAAAGAAACTAAAAACATGAAAACAAAACTCCAAAACAATATGATAGGAGGGTAACAGTGGTCAACACATTGGGTATTATTATCTTCAAGTCAGTTACTCAGAGTACAAGACATCAGCATTTAATTGTCCAAACAGCCAGGCAGGGTGTCGCGCACCTGTAATCTCAGCACTTGGGAGGCTGAAGCAGGAGGATCCTTGTGAGTTGAGACCAGCCTGAGCTACAAAGTGAGCTCAAGGTCAGCCTCAACTGCATAGCAAGACCCTGCCTCAAAAAGACAAAAAAAAAAAAAAGAAAGAAAAGAAAATTGTCCAAACAATTTTAACACAGACCTATCCCTTCAATGAACTAAGAGAAATCAGCAGCACAACTCTCTTAACTATCTTTTGTGTGCATATATATATTTTTTTTCCCCTTTTGTTTTTCCCTTCCTTCTTTTTTCCCCTTCCTCTAAACCAGTTTCTCTGTCCTTTTGAAGTTTCTTCCCTTCCCACAACATCTACTGTACATTTCGGATCACATTAACTTTCAGCTTCTCACACTAGGGAGACAACACAATGTTTACATATTTGCATCTGATTTATTTCACTTATGAGTATGGTCTCCAGTTGTTTTCATTTACCTATAAAAGTCTCCAGTTTATCCTTTTTTATGGCTGAGTAATACTCCATTATATAAAAAGACCACATCTTTTTTTACCCATTCCTCAGTTGACGGGCATTTGGGTTGTTTCCAAGATCTAACTATTCTAAATTGTGCTGCTATAAACATGTGTGTACATATATCACTGTGGTATTGTTGTTTTGGTTTTGGTATGATGTTTTTAATTCTTCTGGGAAGATAGCTAGAAGGGAATAGCTGGGTCAAATGGAACCTCCAGTCCTGGTTTTCTGAGGAATCTCCACACTGATTTCCACAGTGGCTGTTCTAGTCCTACACTCCCACCAACAGTGAAGAGGTGTTCCTTTTTCCCCACAGCCCCTCCAGCATTTGCTATTGTCTGATTGATTTCTTGATGATAGTCATTCTTTCTGGGGTGAGATGGAATCTTAGTGTTTTGATTTGCATCTCTTAAATGATGAATGATGTTGAACATTTTTTCATATATTTATTTGCTGTCTGTATTTCTTCATCTGAGAAGTTCGTATTAATCTCCAATGCCCATTTTTTGATGGGGTCCTTAAATTTGGTTTGTTTGTTTGTTTTTATCTTTTTGAGACAGGGTCTCACTATACAGTTGAGGCTGGTCTTGAGCTCAGTTTGTAGCCCAGGCTAGTCTCCAACTCACAGTGATCCTCCTGCCTCAGCCTCCCGAGTGCTGGAATTACAGGCGTGTGTCACCACGCCCGACTTGGGTCCTTAAATTTGGGAGGCCTGATTTTTTTGAGTTCTTTGTATGTTCTCGATAGTAAATCTTTGAGGAACATTTGGAAAATATTTTTTCCCTACACTGTGGGTTGTCTCTTCACTCTGTTGGTGGTTTCTCTTGCTGTACAAAAGCTTTTTAATATGATGAGCTACCAGTTGTTGATTCTTTGTGCTGGTTCCTGTGCATTCTTTTTGTTGTTGTTGTTGTTATTGTTTCTAGGGAAAAGCGAGGCTGCCTCTCTGACCCGCGGGGCCGGCGGACCCTCCTCCCTGTCTGCGCTTTTTGCTGCTGTCTTGTTTTACCCTGCTGCCTTCCTATCTTTGTTTCTTCAATCCTATTTCAGTCCCAGCAATCAGGAGGATAAGGTTGGAGGACTGTTTAATGCCATAGGTGATTCCAGGATTGAGAACTGCTCTTTTAAATTTCCTCATAAATAAAGATAAAATGGCGTTTATCACAGATTTTTGTTTTGCTTCTCTTTTTTTGAAACAAGGTCTCACTGTATAATTCAGGCTGACTTTGAACTTGCTATGTAGCTCGGGCTGGCCTTGAACTTGTGATCCTCTTGCCTCAGCCTTAAGTGGTGTATAAGAGTGCACCATCATAACTGGCTTCACAGATTTGTTTGTTTTGATATTTTGAGACAGGGTCTCACTGTGTACTCCAGGCTAGCCTTGAACTAATGGTGACCCTCCTGCCTCAGCCTCCCAAGTGCACCATCACACTTGGCCTAACAGATTTTTTTGTTTAATGTTTTTTTTTAGTGTTTTTTTTTTTGTCTTTTTGAGGCAGGGTTTTACTACACAGTTGGCCTTGAACTCACTTTGTAGCCCAGGCTGGCACTGAACTCACAGGGATCCTCCTGGCTCAGCCTCCTGAGTGTTGGGATTACAGGAGTGTACCACCATACCCAGCCCGATTTGTTTCTAAAACACATGTAAGTTCACATTCGTGTACCCAGGTCCCTACCTAGTTTTTCCTGCCTCCTCCGTCAGCATTCGGCAGCTATAGATTATTTCTCTCTTCATGGCTCATCACTACTGCACCATGAACTGAGCACCTACTATGTGCAGGACACAGTCAAGCAAAGGTGACTTAGCCCAGCCTTGGAAGAGCTGGGGAGTTCAGTACCAAGCCAAGAGCAAGAGAGAGGCTATAGACTATTCACAGGTGTCTCTGACATGTTCAGCAAGTGGTGAAATCCATCAGCACAATGCCAGTTCCTCTGGGCTTCCTGGTGGAGCTGCGTGTGAGCTCTGTTCCAAGGTCGGACCTGCCGGCTGACCCCTCTTGGCGAAATGGCAGGTTGTCACCGTTCAGTTCCAGGCCACACTGTGACATCCTCCAACTTCCTTTTCCTGTTGGTCTCCTTGGGCAGCTGGGAACTGGGCATTGATTTCATTTGATGGAGTTTGTATGGCAACTCCACGAAGTGAAAAGACCAGAAAATTTGGCAAAGACCAGGCAATGGACCAAGATTTATTTTATTGATTTTTTTTTTAAGAGCAGAATATTTATTGAGAGAAAGCTTCTATCCAAGAGAGGGACAGAAGGGGGGCCCGAGTGGGTTGCCCCCAACTCTGTCTCTTCCAGGGACTTTTATAGGGAAAAACCATGAGGTGAGGCGGGTCCAAGGTAGGGGAAATGGACAAAACTATGGTCCACCAATAAGACTGCAAGGATGAATATTTAGGTAAGACTGAGTGGACTGGGATCAAATGGGAAAGCGAGTCACATGGCAAGTGGGCATGAAGGCAGAGCGGGACTTTTCCCGTAAGGGTCGGGTCAAAGACTCTTCAAGGTGGTCAATCCCTGCTGTTCGTCCCTGGGGAGGTATGTGGATGCATTTGTTTAGTCTTCCGTCTTGAGGTCTGGCCCACAGGTATCTTATCTTCTATGTTGGCTTCTTCGAGGGCCCAGCCCTGTCTGACTGCCTATAGTATTTCTACCTATCTCAGCTGTCTATAACATTCCCCCTCTGAAGAAGTAACCCGAACTGCCATGAGGGAGTAACGGGCGATGACCGCTCTGGCTTCTTCAGGCTGAAAGGGGTCGTAGCTGTTGATCGGCAGTCAGAGATACTCTCCAGAGGGTCTATCTAAAGGCCCTCAATAGGCGTTTTCATCTTGGGTAGGTGTATAGCTTTAAGCCTGGAGGAGACAAAGGCAAAGAGCCAATTAAGTATGCATGGGCCAAATAATAAGATCAACAAGATTATTATGAATATAATTAAAGATTTCCACCAAGAGGAACCAGTGATGGCCTCCCATAGAGAGGATAAGTTCCAGGGATTTTTAGAATCTGACATATCTTTGATCTGTTGCCTGATATCCTGAATAGCTGTTGAGACATTAGCAGAGGGATCAGGAATGTACACACAACATTCAGTTTTTATAATTGCACAGGTACCCCCTTGTGCTGCTGTTAGAATGTCTAATGCCATCCGATTTTGGAGGACGGCCTCCCTCATTAATTTTACTTCTTCATTTAGGAGAGAGAGACCAGCTGCGGTGTCACTTCAGGCCCGCTGAGTATAGTTAGTTACGGCCTCGATGTGCTGCATGACGTCTTCTAACCCTAGGGAAGGGATAAAGATAGAGGCCAAGTGATCATACCAGGGAAACACGCTCCTAGGCCATCGGGGTTGTAAGTGGGGTAAATTAGCAGGTTTGTCAATAGTTTTGACACTCCTGCCTTGTAACCAGGCAAATCCTAACGTGCA
>PVLD010004538.1:0-123953 GCA_004027595.1 Dinomys branickii | reverse complement strand
GACTAAATTTGCATGTCTGTATATGGGTCCATACATCTACAATTCGAAGATATCAATGGATAAAGCAACAACTACTGTTGAGACCATATCACCTTGTCTATAGATTAGTTGTGATTGTACTATTTTCTATGATAATGGGTGTCTGTTTGTCAATATGTTTTTTGTACTTTTATGTTTCTAAAATTAAAAAAAAAATAAATAAATAAAGAAAAAATATTTCCCATTAAAAAATAAAAAAAAATAAAAAAAATAAAAAAACCGGGGCTGGGGATATAGCTCAGTGGAATAAGCGCTTGCCTAGCAAGCGCAGGGTCCTGAGTTCGATCCCCAGTACCGCAAAAAAAAAAAAAAAGTTATAAAAACAAAGAGAGTTAGGAAACTAAGAAACTTATGCAGTAAAAGAGATTTAAGTGCAATGTGTGGAAGCCCATTTGGTTCCTGATCCTAATTAATCAATTGTAAAAAAGACATTTGTAGAAGCATAAGAATATTAAGGAATTATGAACTTCATTAGATGTGATAAGAGCATGGTGGCATTTCTTTTTAAATTCTCTTTCTACTCAGTAATGGGTACTGGAAAGATTTATGGGAAAAATGAATGATATCTGCAATCCCCTTTATAGGAAGGTAAGGAAAGGCAGGAATAAGTTTGGCAAAATGTTGCCAGTTGCTGAAGCCGAGTGATAGATATACAGGGGTCAATTACATGATTCACTGTTGAAAAGTCATAATAAAAACTTAAAATTGAAAATAAAACAGGCAAGTCACAAATGAGGGAAAATATGTATTTAAGAGACTGTAACTGAGAATTACATAATCAGTATCCAGAATATATGCAGAACTCCAGTGAACCAATAAGCAAAACACAATTCAGTATGAAGATGGACAAACCTATCAAAACTATTCACAGAAGGATTCCTTACCACTTGCACATAAATCTCTTTGTATACAACTACAAAGGTATGATATACTCCCTTAGTAATTACCAGGGGACTACATCATTACTTAGTGGCCAGAGAGCTCTTGGCTGGGTTAGAAAGACAAGCAGTCTCACTTATGCAGACCATAGGATTCTGTCACTATAACTTAGAAACTCCTTGGTAAGAGTGCCTCATTCAGTTATGTTAGCAAGTATGTACAAACTATCCTATCTTGGAGTGTACGTGAAGAAGGGTGTGTTTCTCAAACCTAAACATTTGGTGAATATTTTAACTGTTTTGCTTTTAGGAGCTAAGCAGGGTTTTGACTACACCTTTTCAAGAATATACACAGTTGTCCGTTAGTGTCCATGGGAGGGGGGGCCCTCTAGGATCCTTGCTAGTGCCAAAATTCATAGATGCTCGTGTACTTTACATAACAGGGCACAGCAGTGCAGAAAACTTACGCCTTCCTTCCTGCATTCTTGTATCATCTCTAGGTTACTCACAATACTCAATACAAATGTTCCGTAAATAGTCACTATGCTGTATTGTTTAAGGTATAACAGGAATGAAAAGTCCACACACGATCAGTACAGATGTAATTATTTTTCTAGACATTTTCATTCTGTGGTTGGTAGAACCACAGAATGTAAACAAAACCTGCAAACACAAGGGTCAACTGTGCCGTTAAAATTATTGTTGCCACGCTAGATGACGTTGGGCTTTTAACCATCAACTGTGCACTCATCAGAATTTTAAGGAAACCAAAAGTATATTTTTAAAGAATTTTGCCTTTGCTCAAGCACTCTGCACATACAGAACAAATCCTTCTAATTTAATACTCTCAGGCTTGTCAGTCCTGTAAGAAAATGCTGACCCTATTTCTGGTTCAGCTTGCTCAAAGTGCCAGAATTCTAATTTACAACAAATGCAAATGCCTTGAGCTCCATGAATTTGCTGGGTGGTGCCACTTCAACACTGCAACTACCAAGGACTCCCAAAGATTTGGCTAATACTTACGTAGTGTGCCTGAAGTATATGCAGTATTAACAATTTTTGTGTATCATGAAACAGAGCCTCAAGATTTAGGAAGTAGGGGTGTACAAAAATTATCTAAGGGGTTTAATTCACACCTCACTTACCTCTGACTCTCAGGTACACTATGAGATCCATAGTACCTTGAATCCAGAGCTAACACCAGCCTGCAGCTAAGCACAACTGCAGTAGTTTCTACGGACACACTAAGTGCAGGGTCACCACTCCCACGGTGCCTCTGAGGAGGCAGTTCATCAGCCCAGGGCCACCTGTACAGGGCTCTGACACAGCCTTCCTTTCAGAGCCAAGATCAAGGTACCATTTAGGTCATATCTGAATCTCTCTCCTCTAAATCCTGGAACATGTGAATCTTACCTCTCACTTGCTATTTACTCAAAACTATCATGGATTATACTTTTCTCACAAAAGCTGCTAATATTTTTAAAAAGTACCCATATACTTCAGAGTTGAAAAATGTACCATTGAGGGCCGGGAAGTTTAGGTACAGTTTTGTATGAAAAATTTATATAAAGTTCTGTGACAGCCTCTTTGCTCCCGTTCCTCCTCCTCGGTCTAACTCTGCTGTGACAGTTCTTTCTCTAAAACACAACTCGTTGGCCCTGTAGCCAACTTACCTGTCCAGACATTTCTTGCTTTGCCATCTTTATCATCTAACCACACAGAATTTTTGTTTTGATTTTTTTATCTCAGTCAACATTTCATACTCTAACTAACCTCCAGGTCGTGGCAAATATACCCTCTCCTGGGAACTCTTCTCCTACCTCCACATCACCAGCCTTCCTGTCAGGCTAACTCCAAACGATTCTTCCATTTTGGGTTGAAGCAGAGTTCCTTTAGGCCATCTTCCCTGATGTTTCAAGTCTAATATATTAGGCAGTTTTTCACTGCTATAACAAATACCCAAGGCCAGGTACTCTGGCGGGTGGTGGGGGGATCTGATCATTGACACAGTTTATCTCTTTGCCTCTGCGTGCTGGGCTCTGTCAGTCAGAGGAGTGCCCTGGTCAGGAGCCTGCCGTCCCTTGCGCCTGTCACGTTATGCTTGGTGCTAGGCTTCTCTGTTGCCGCAAGAGCCAGTAGGAGAGGGAAAATTAGATATCTCACAGTTCTGGGCCCTTCAACTAGTTAATGAATTAAACCAGCATAGAACAGACTAGGAGAAAAGCCATTTTAATTATTTACATATACATGGGAGTCCCATAAAATATAAGAAGGCCAGAAGATTGAAGTGTGTGTGGCTTCCTGAGCTACAGAAAGGAGTAGGGGCTTGTGGATCCTGAGGGGGATTGGGGACAAGTAAGGGAGAGGGGATGGGGGGATTGTATGGTGAGTAAAGATTGTCTTGTTTTGTAGATCAGCAGTCTGTTTGGTAATGAAAGTTGTCTCTAAGCAGCCTTCTCCCTGATATGCTTTCACTAATGTAGGTTTCCTTTACAGACATAAATTATTTTATAAAACCTTTTCAGACCTACTTCTGTGACTGTAATTTTTCAGAATATCCAGGTCAAAACATGCCAGTGAAGTGTATGTTGGGGTGGCATAGCTGCTATCCTGCAGTCCTGTTTGGGGGTGGCGTTTTCTGAGCCCTCACAGGCTTCTGCCTCGTTGTATTTGCATATCTTCACCTGGTGTGTTAGGAATGAACACATCAGGGGCTGGGGATATAGCTCAGTGGAATAAGCGCTTGCCTAGCAAGCGCAGGGTCCTGAGTTCGATCCCCAGTACCGCAAAAAAAAAAAAAAAAAAAAAGGAATGAACACATCCCTCCAAGAAACTGGCAGCGCTTGATTGGGGCTTGTTTGTTTTCACTGGCGTCTGCCTATTTTATCCCATTCACAACTTTTTGGTTGTCTTTTCTCTTCCCAGGGGCTTGAACTTACAGAAGTTCAGTTTTTTTTTCCTTTTAGGTTATCTTTCCTATTGTTTTGATAAAGTTGCTCTTCACTAGTTTTGACCACATAGATAAACAGAGTTGAATCTGTCTGACTATATGTCTGCTGATAAGTTCCTGCAGGGCACCAACCCAGACAATAGTCAGGAAGGACTAACCCCCACTTTGGTGGAGTCATGCAGAAAGCAGTCCTAATCATGGCCAGAGCACCCCTTTGCCTGCACATTCTACATCGGAGCTTGGTAATGCTGAGGTTCTAGTCCTTGAGTTTTGTAAGAACATGTGCCCTCTGCCCATGTGCATGGAGAGGCTTTGAATCCAGCCTGCCATCTAACAGACTGGAAAACCTTCCCTTGAATCAAGCTTTGATTTCTCTTAGAAATTCTGTCCTTAAGACCTGCCACACATAGTTAAAGGTGAAATATCAGAAGGGTATGCTTCAGAGCTTAACAAAGCATCCTGATGAAAACAATCAAGCAATGGAAACTTGCATTTGGGGAAAGGTGACAAAAGCAGGAGAAGAAATGCTCACCCCCAGCTCCTCCACACACGTTCTACATGATTCTTGATCACACCAGGTACAGAGGTCCACAGGGCAAGGCATGAAGGGTACAGAACGAGAAAGCTAACACAGGCAAGCCAAAGCGCGCGGGAATGAAGAGCTGCATAGTAAACAGCAGCAAAGGCATGGGTTGTACCCAGTGTTGAAAAACTAGGACATATTCATAGGCAGTGGAACAAACACCATAAGCCTGACATTCGATGGAAACAAACGCTGAAGGCAAAAACCTGAAAGCTTTCAGTTGGTGTTTCAAATGAGAACTGGCTAAACTATAAAAACCTGCTACTCCCTAGATTCTGGCTAATAAAACTGCTTCGGAGGAAAGAAATCAGCTAGGGGCCTGTCTTCATACCTCAGTGACTGCTGATAACACAGCGAACACATCTTAAGGAAAACAATAACCCAAATGGAAACAAACTACAAGGAAGATGAGTACACACATGATTTCAAAGGATGTGATTAAATGAAAACTAATAAAATAAAGTCGTTAAAAAAAAAAAAACCCTGGGTTTGGAATCCCACCAGGACCATCTCTGACTGTGCTTGGAGTCTTCTCTCTGCCCCCGAGTGCTACCACCAACACATATCCCTAGTAGTGAGCAAAAGAATGAGTAGGTACAACTATATGTTAATTAAAAATTTTAAAAACTTTTAGAAAGAAGAGGTGTCAAGAGTCCCACAGTCAGAATCTTACACTCCACAAGCTTCGGGGCTGGGGAAGAAGTTCGGGGGCAGAGCAGAGCACACACCTAGCACAAGGCCCTGGGCTTCCTTAGCACCAGAAGAACAAACAAAAGAAAAAGCCTGAGCCCTGGTACTTCCGGCAGCAGTTCCTCCAGCAGCAGATCCTCCCGGAGTCCTTTTGTTAGTCCTCTGGCCAACCGGCAGGAAGCACAGGAAAGGCATTTGCCCAAGGGTCCATTTGAGTGCTGACTGAGCTCTCCTCCCTGTTTTCCCCACTTCCTTCCTATTCTCCTGAGGCAACTATTACAGTCTTGGACATGTTCAATGCCTTTCTAATTCTCTCTTTCAGGAGCTGCTCTTGAGGTGGAGAATTCCCAAACTGATAAACTATCACAGTACTATTCTCATGGAGAGAAGGGGAAGGTTTTGGGTCTGGTGGAGGTCTGCTTTCCCTAGGGAAGTCACTGGCCTACGAGCGGGCCTAAAAACATATTCCAAGCCTCACACTGCCAGCTGGGGAGTAAACACACATTTCTTGAACTCCTCATGTGGGCAAGTTTCCATTTGGGCAGCTTATATGGAATATTTTCTCATCAGAAATTATTTCTTGGAAAATGTTTCTTGTTAAAGCCTATTATCTCTAAACTCTCAGAATCAAGTGATCTCCAATGATTATTAATTCATAAAAACTTTTTGGTTGGTTCTAGTTTTTTTTTGAGAGTGGCTGCCACTCTGTAATTTAGGCTGCCTTTGAACTCACTATATGGCCCAGACTGGACTTGAACTCCAAGCGACACTCCTGCCTCAGCTTCCTCAGGCTGGGAATATACGTATGCACACACCTGGTTCATAATCATTTCCTGAGCAGTCTATGGAAGACTGTTTCCAGAGATGACTAACAAACTCCACCTTCCCTGGTATGTACATTCCTTTCTTTCAAGAGGTGGGATTACTTCCCAGTCCCCTGACTTAACGATGTCTTGTGACTTGCTTTGAACAACAGAAGGCAGTGTACCGGGGCTGGGGATATAGCTCAGTGGAATAAGCGCCTGCCTAGCAAGCGCAGGGTCCTGAGTTCGATCCCCAGTACCGCCAAAAAAAAAAAGAAGGCAGTGGAGGTGACGCTATGTGAGCAAGCTTTAAGGTCTCATGGTAACTTCTTGCGCTCAGCCATCCAAAGCCCTGATTACCTTGCTGGAGAGAGGGCCCATCAGTCCTCAGTCATACATTCCTCCAACTCCAGCCCCAGACAGGAGTGTGAAGACAACCTGGCCCCAACTAAGGTGCTGCACAAATGCATCCATCAGACTGACTGCAGATGGTATCACCTGGTGAAGCAACACCAAGCCCAGATGGTGGGAAGTGATACATTGTAATTTTAGGCCACTGAAGACATTGAGCTATACTCTGGAAGAAGTAATTCTAAATGCAAAGGATGATAACAGGGACACACAATTTACTCTAACTACTGTGCTCTTCTGAAACCAGTATTAATGGCACCGAAGTCAGGGCACGGCTGGAGCCCTATGGGAAAAGCCCACCTTCCTCCCAGCTTCTGGGGGCTGCCACCTTCTTAGCTCGCAGCTGTGCCGCTCTCACCTCTGCCCCTGCAGTTACTCCCTCCGTTCTCTTATGTCTCTCAAATCTCTGTCTCAGTTGTATAAAGGATTACATTAGGGTCCACGAGATAATCTATAATAATCGTGTGCTATGGTGTGGATACGGTTTAAAAGTGTCCCCTCAAAAGTTCACAGGTTAGAAATTTTGACCCCAGTATGGCAAAGTGAGAACTGGCGGGGCTTAGCAGAGGCAGAGAAGGAGTCTTTAGGTCCCTGGGGTAGCTTTTCTCAGAAGAGATAAAGCACCTCTGCGCGATTCTTCAGCTCTCCTAAGAGCTGCTACATGAGCAAGCCTAACACTCAAAGGCTTCTCCAGCTTCCTTTCCGGTGATGCTCTCAGTCTCACACATGCCACTGTACGGTGTTCACCACTAGGACCTTCAACAGAAGTTCAGCCAATGGGGCCACCTGATCCTGAACTCTCAGCTTCCAAACTGGGTCTAATAAACCCCTTTATTTTAAAAGCCTGCTTCTGGTGTTGTACTATAGTAACCACCACAACAAAAATGAGCGAGCTAAGTATGGTTGCATATCCTTGCAATCCCAGCTACTCAGGAAGCTGAGGCAGGAAGATCCCAAGTTCAAGGTAAACCTTGGCAACCTGCCAGGTCACTTCCCCACATTAAAAAATAAAAAGGGCTGAGAACGTACCTCAGTACTCTCTGGGTTCAATCCTTTGTATGAGACAAGGCAGGGGCACACTAAGTTAACACTCTGTGTCAAGGTCCTTAACACATTTACAAAGAACTCTTTCCCTCCATTTCCTTGCAAGTTAACATTTATAAGTTGTGGCTGGCATCTTCAGAGACCAGACATAAATGCTAAGACAGTAAGGAAAAGGCATGGACATACTGGTTTACTCCAGGACAATTGTTTTCTAAGTCTTTAAAGATCAACAGGCCACTTTTTTCAAATAAAATTCCAATATTTAGAACACAAAAAACAAAACATAAAGCTGGGTGTGATGGCACACACCTGTGATCTCAGTACTCAGGAGGCTGAGGCAGAAGAACTGACATGAGTTGGAGGCCAGCTGGGGCTACACAGTAAGTTAAAGGCCAGCCTGAACTACACAGTGAGACCCTGTCTCAAAAACCAAACCAATTGAAAGCAAACCAAAACAAAATATAAACAGGATTCTGAAAAAAATGGTTGTGCAGAAGTGTTAGGAAGCAGTCTTCTGACTTCAACAAGAACTCCACAGCCGAACTGTGTCTGATGTAACTATTCTGAACTCTGGTGTCTACCTGGAGGTTTGGATCATTAAACTATGGTTAATTTTAAATCAAGTTGGCTCGTAACACTTCAGGATCTACCCATGCCCCAGCCTCCCAGCAGGCCACTAGGCATCTGCCCCAAGGGCAGCTTGTACAAAAGTTGTGTGACAACAAGGACCTTGCCTTCCAAACACTGGGGGTCTACACTCTCAACAATGACTGTGGCTCTGGTTTTGGAGAAACTAACCCATAGGCCAGCAGCCACCGCTGCAGCCCTCTCCCTGCTGTTGTAAGCCCCTCCTCCTCCAGCCAAGACAATATCGAGGGGATTTAACAGGCCAGTGACCTTTTTCTTCCTTTTATTCAGCCACTCTTTCATTTTTTACTTTTTCTCTTTTTGAATGCCAGACATTTAAAAAAAACCAACCACATATATAGAAGAATTTAGAAAGTTACCACATGCCCAGTGAACAATACAGATTTATAAGACCTGAAAAGAACCTAAACGTATATACCTCAGGCTGGTTCCCAGCACAAGCAGTTTACAATAATCTAGATAAATATGTAAACAAGCAAACAAACAAAAATTAGCACACCCTGGGGAAGAAGAACTGATTTTTACAGCTACATTGTTAGATTCAAATGTCCAGTTTTCTTTTTTTTTTTTTTTTTTTTCCGGGACTGGGGATCGAACTCAGGGCCCTAGTGCTCGGCGGCAAGCACTTAGCCCACTGAGCTGTACCTCCAGCCCAAATGTCCAGTTTTCAATAAGAAGAAAAATCACAAGGGTACACAAAGAAACTGGAAAGTATGGCCCATTCAAAGGAAAACAACAAAAATAAAAACCACAAGAGAAATTTAATTATCCCTGAGAAAGACCAGATGATGGACTTGCTCTACAAAGACTTTTGTTGTTTTTCTTCCTCAAAGTACTGGTGATCAATGCATAGCCTGCCATGGAGCTACACCACCATCCCTATTTTGAGACAATGCCTTGCGAAATTGCCTAAACTGCACTTGAATTTGCGAGTCTCCTGTCTTAGACTCCCGGAGGACTAGTATTATAGCAGGTGCCATTACACCTGGCTTAAACGAAGACTTTGAAACAACTGTTTTGATGAGGTTTAAACCATTATATGAAAATATGAAAAAGGTCACTAAAATGATATATTAACACAATGGAAATATTAACAGACCCCTAAAAAAAGACCAAAAAGAAGTTGTAGAGCCGAAAAGTATAACAGCCAAATTAAAAAACTCACTAGATGGATTCAAAGCGAGATTTGGACAGGAAGGAGAGAATCGATGAACTTTAAGAAAGGACTGCTGAGATTATTAATCTGAGGAACAGAAGGAAAATGGATGCGAGCGGTGCTAACAGAAGCCTGGGGACACCGTCAAGTGCACCACTGTATGAACGGTGAAGGTTTCAAAAGGAAAGAGCGTAAGGGGAAGAAAGTATCTGAAGGGAAAATGGCCCAAACTTACATTTCATGGAAGACATGAATATAAGCACAAAGCAGCTCAACAAACTCTAAGAAGGTTGAACTAAAAAAGACACACGACAAACAAGCCAAGCAGGGGGTTCCCACTGGACCTCTCCTCAGGGAACTGTGAAGAGGAGCCCTGCAGGCTGTGGTAAGGAACTACATCGGAACCTGACATTATGTGAGGAAATGAAGAGCTCAGTAAAGAGAAATATGTGGGCAATTATAAAAGCTAGTACTACTGTAACTTTGCTTTGCAACTTCAAATTTATATTCTACATGATTGAAAAGATATTGTTAGGGCCCGGGATATAGCTCAGTGGCATAAGCACCTGCCTGGCAAGCACAACGTCCAGAGTTTGATTCCTGGTCAAAAAAAAAGATACTGTTACTTTGGCTTATAACTTCAAATTTTGTTTTCTATATAATTTAAGATTAATGCACACACACAAGAAACAAACATTACCTTATGGTTTGGGAGATATAATGTATAGATACAAAAATGAGACATCAATAATTGAAAGTGGTGGGACTAGAGGTATAAAGGGGCAGAATTTTTGTACGTTACTGAAGTTAAAGTGGTATAAGTTCAAATAAGAATATTATAACACCAAGATGTTAAATGTAATCTGTTTGGTAACCATAAAGAAAATAGCTACAGAATATATACTTGTACATAAAAGAAAGTAAGAGAATTAAAATATTTTACTGCTATGGCCTGGTGTGGTGGTGCACATCTGTAATCCCAGCACTCAGGAGGCTGAGGCAGGAGGATTGTGGTGAGTTTGAGGCCCACCTGGGGTACAAAGTGAGCTCAAGGCCAGCCTGAACTGCACAGTGAGACCCTGTCTCAAAAAGACAAAAAGCCAAACAAACAAAAAATTTTACTGCTAAAAAAAATGAACGTAAGACAGTACAACACAGGAAGTGAAAGCCAAAAAAACTATACACCATGGAAAACAAATAGCCAAATGACATAGTTACACCCTTGTTAGTAAATACTTTAAATGTAAACAGATTAAACTCTCCAATCAAAAGAGAAAGGATTTTAAAAATATGATCCTACTATGTGTGGTCTATAAGAGACTTGCTTTAGATCTAGACACACAAATAGGTTGAAAGTGCAAGGATAAAAGATACTCCAGCAACCAGAAGAGCACAGAGGTGGCAATGAACAAGGCAGTCACAAAGGACAAACACAGTACGATATGATTCCACATAGGTGAGGTCTCTGAAGTAGTCAGATTCGTAGAGACCGTGGCAGGAATGGTGGGTAGCAGGAAGTGGGTGAGGGGGGAACGGGAAGCCACTGTCTAATGGGTACAGGGCTTCATTTTGCAGATGAAGAGTTCTGGAAATGGGTGGCAGTGACAATATAAAAGTACTTAATACTTCCTAACTGTACACTTGAGAATACTGTAGCTGAGATAGTAAACTCCACAATATACAAACCTGCTATTCAACTACAGCAAACAAGCCAAAGCTCTTCTGGCTGAAGGAGGGCAGAGGTGGGTGATCACCAGCCCAGTCTCCCTCATATTCTCACCAAGAAAAGGCTCTGAAACACCACTATGAGCTCCAGAGGCGCAGCTCAGACTCTGGGCTTTGGAAGACAAAATGAACCTCAGAACAGCTATTTATACTTCCTTCCTCCTGACCTCTCATTATTCCCATCTCTCCAACTTCTCCAGTTTAAGGAACATACTCCCTCCAGCACTGCCCACGATCCTCTACAATAAGTATTTTAGTTTACTAATGCATCACATACACAGTTACTTTTGTTTAACTGAAACACGTTTAAAGGCTTCTCCTCTCACTAGATATATCTTGAGATTCAAAACTGCCTTGTTTCTGTTTTAACCCCAACATCCAGAATGTCTAGAACATAAGAAGTACTTAGTAAACATTTGCAATCTTCTTATTGTTTTGTCAGAAATTCAATCTACAAATCCTACTCCAATTAAGGATGAGCTGTTCTCTTGGTCAGAGGGCCCTATCCCTCATCCTAACTCTAGAATATATACAAGAATAAACTCTTGGTGCTTCTAAAGAGTAATCACAATTATATTAAGACTCTAGTTAAGACGGGGCATGGTGGCTAACGCCTGTAATCCAGGCACTTGGGAGGATGAGGTAGGAGTATCTCGTTTGAGACCAGCTGGGCTAAAAAGTGAGCTCAAGGCTGGCCTGAACTGCATAGCGAGACCCTGTCTCAAAAAGACAAAAAAATAAAAATAAAAATAAAAACAACCATAAAACCATAGTTAAGTTCACTTGATTTAGTGTACACTAAACATAAATACCATTCCAAATGATACATCTACTTTACCTAATAGACTATCAAGAAGTCACTTAGCAATTTTTCTCCTTTACTAAAAATTGATAGACTAATTTAGGTCCAATATTCTCAAAATAAGTTTCATTTCTATTCCTCCAACATTTTGTTCAGTAACCTCTATCAAGATCCTAGCCTAAACCATCCCAACATTGTCACTCAGGCTAAGAGTGATTTGCCAATTCAAACAGTTCAAGAGAGGAGATAGTAACACAGTCCCAGACATGCAGAAGCATACTAGGGCTGAAGCACTCTCAAAGAAGATCTACTACTCCAGGCATTTCCCATTCAGAACTAGGCGGGCCTTCCTGTCCTACGTACAGGTTGGGGGCAACTGCAGGGCTAGAACCCAACCTCGTTTTGCAGTCCAGTCACTGGATGCATCAGCATTTCTGTCACATAGGTGACCCAGCTATCCCTGAGCCAGACGTGTTGAACAAGCAACAAGGATGCCCTGTGACCCAGACAGGCCAGTTTTCAAAGAAGCCCATCCCCCTGGTTGGGTCAGACAGCAATCTCTGCACTGCTGTCGACCAGCCTGGTGGAGTCTAATGAGGTCCCCACCTGAGCTCCTCTTCCCACTAGGCTGGGACCACCCACTGGATTTGAAGGCAACAGATGAGCAGGCAGATTGCCAGCCAAACTAATCTGTAAAAATCTACTCATCTGTTCTTACAAAGCATTTTCAGAGATCACTGGACCACGGATAATTCCATTTGGTCCAGCAAGTCTCCTGTCTCTCCTGTATTCAAATTAAGAGAATCTTACACACTACAATACTCTAACCACCCTCACTGTCCCCACACCCTCTGGCTTCCATGCAAATCAAACCAGAAAATGGTGTGTATTTGTTCTTATGCACCATTAGTGTTTAATTTTCCCCACTGAACAGTTTTTCACTTGCTTTTAAATTTGGGGGTGCTCAGGTCAAGACTTATGCACAAAGAAAAAAACCAACAAAACCAAAAAGCCAAGTAGCCACCAGGCAACTGCTACACTCTCAATTAACATACAGTGCTGCCCATAATTTGAAATGATATGTACTTAAAATTTCTCTACAACTAAAAGAAACACAACTCAATATACAGTGCAATTTTCCTTTACTACGTAAGAATAAAAAAGTCCCCACGTACTGGAAGTCTGTCTTAGACTGCAGGATTTAGTCTTCCCCCTGAACAACTGCCTGGAAGTACTCAAAATAGGGATAATTTTCAACAGACTGGCTGGATCTCCAGACAGAGAGGAAAAGCCGGCATTTGGCACAGTTGAGAAAGGAACATTTTGGAGATCTTAGCCATTTGTTTTTTGGAGAGCCAGAAAACTAATCTGGAATAAGTATAACTCATTATTGTTATTATTATTAAAAATCCCCAAACTCTGGCTCCTGGGGCTGGCAGCAGGAAGCATGTTGGTTTCTGTATAAAAGCAAATAAAATTTATTAAATTAGACATTCCAAGATCAGGGTCTTGTGTTTGGTGTTCTCATGAATGCTGGGTTTTGAAAGTACTATGAAGTTAGTAGGCTGTCACCTCTTTGCAGACACTGCTTGCCCCAAGAGCAGCCTGTACACTGAGGTCACAGAGAGGAGGACTTTCATCACAGTAAGAGCTGTTCCCTTCCATGTGTCTTTTCGCCAAACGACTTGTCCCAAGCCCTTCAAGGCTGAGGCTATGTTTGCTACTTCAGCCATACCTCCTGCGACATACAGCACAGGAGACAGACAGACACAATGTGCATCTCCAAGAATTTTTAAAAATAAAGGAAGGAATAAGTCAAGTCTCTTTTTTTTGCTCTTTTCATTAATTACAATATATGCTCATTTAAAAGAGCAAGTAACATATAAATAAGTAGGAAAATAAACCCTACCCTGTCCAGTGTAGATCTTTCTATATATACTTTAAAATGTGAAACTATACATACACTTTTGTTATTTTGGGGGAATTGTAAATATAGACCAGTTGAACAATACTGTTGGGAACTTTTTTTTTTGAGACAAGGTAATAACTATGGTCAGTCTGGCCTAGAACTCCCTATGTAGCCTAGGCTGGTCTTGAACTTGCAATTATCCCGTCTCATTCTCCTGAATGCTGGGATTACAGGCATGTACCACTACAACCAGTTTAAAATACATATTTTATTTTCAAGTTTAGTTAATAGTTTCAGTTGAATGTAGAAAAAC
Organism: Dinomys branickii; assembly: GCA_004027595.1. Classification (NCBI taxonomy): domain Eukaryota; kingdom Metazoa; phylum Chordata; class Mammalia; order Rodentia; family Dinomyidae; genus Dinomys; species Dinomys branickii. Next base: position 110,002 of record PVLD010004538.1, on the reverse strand, counting down.
AGAAAGTAAATCATACATCCTTAGTATTCTGAAGCCAATACTCTATTAATTTCAAAATCTACTGCCACGTGATGCTTAATTTTCTCTGTATAAACTGTTTGATGTTTGTCTTTCTTCTCCAAAATATAAAAAATTTTATTCTGTGTTTTGGTGTGAACTGCTCTTCGTTCACTAAATTGGGGCTTTGGCAATTTTCATGTGCTATTTCTTTGTTAATTTTCTACTTTCACTTTATTATGTTTTCTGAATTTCTTAAATTGGGTGCTGAATCATCTGAAATAATTGTCTAAATTTTATTTTCTGTCCTACATTCCATCTGTCGCACAGAGAATTCTCTTAAACTATTTAGCATCAGTGCACTAAAATTTTTATTTAGCCTATCATACTCTTGAATCTACTACAGTACTTCCTTATTTTCGGGTTGCTCTTTTTAAAATGTCATCCTATTCTTATTTTATACAGTTAACTTTCATGTAACCTATCTAAGAATGTTAATTATCATTAAGGTTTTTTATGGTTCTCATATTGTATCTGCCTTTTTTGAATTCTTCCTTTTATTTATTCTTATTTATTTATTTCTTGACACAGGGTCTCTTGCTATGTAGTCCTGGCCGTCCTTGACTTCGCTGTGTAGCCCAGGCTGGCCTCAAACTCATGTCTTGTCCTCCTCAGTGCTGGGATTACAGGCATGTGCCACCAAGCCTGGGAAACTCCTCCTTCTTTAATCTCTATTTTTCTTCTACTTAAAAATTTTAGGTGACAGCTATTTTCTTCCTTCTTTCCTTTCCTCTCTCTCTCTGTCTCAAGCAAAGAATAATTTTGTTAGTTAAAAATAGATGCTATAACGTGTGAAATAAAGGTTAGAGAAAGCAGGCCAACAGGAGGAGGACCAAATCAAGACGACCAGAATAAGTAACTCAGCAGTAAAGCCCTTCTCAGAGTAAATTCCGCTTTACACTTGTCCAAACAAGATTTTCACTATGTGAATCTAAGGAATACCAATTCTTAATGAAAAATTAAGATTTTTCTCTTCTCTCTGATTCAGTCACGACTCCAAAGAACTGGAGACACAACAGTTATGGAGGCAGGAAATCCTTTCAGCTAACCAACTTTTACATACTGTTCCTTATGGTCAAAATGTTAACCATACTGCGGTAACTCTTTTTGACTTTACAGCCTTATTACTAAGACCTTCAATTATATTCACTGTTATTTGAGCAGAGGAACCACTTGAATGCCAAAAGACTATCCCACGGCGCTATTTAACCTTTCCCAACAGAGACTCATGGAAACAGGCAGTCTGGTAAAAAGTTGTACCTAATCCTGCAAAGACACTTCCTAATAAATATTTGAAATATATAAATAACTCCATGTAGTCTTAAAAATGAGTACAATACACAAATGATAAGCCAAATCTCCCTCTTAATTATATAATCATATTAAAGTAAAATATTGCCATAGATTTAGACAAAGGTAGTAAGATGCTGTAAAAATTAAGTCAGTTAAAATACCATTTATCTGCTGATAGTAAGCCTATTTTTCCAATGTCAGTTAAAAAAAAATAATATCCACAGCATTTTATTTTAGAAAAGGCAGCCCCTACAGCATGGAATAAAATCTGAAAACATGTTCCATAGATCATTTACTTTGTAGTTGGACAGGAATGAGGAAACACAATTTTGTTTTCTATAAAATGAGGACATTCATGCCTACTTTGCATAATCACTGTGAGAAATGAGATAATGCAGCAGTTTGCAAACACTGCGCCTTGGCCTTGGCCTCCCCCTTTCCCTTCCCACTTTAAAGAGGAGATGAAAGGGACAGATTGGAGATTTGTATAAATGACTACTGAGGCCAATAAACTCTGAGATTCTAAGATCCAACAGTACCACTGAACTCAATTCCCATTTACTCTAGTAGTCAAACAGCTTGCTTGCGTATGTATGTATGTATGTATGTATGTACGTATGTATGTTTGTATGTATGTATGTATGTATTTAGAAAGAACCGGGAATCAAACTCAGGACCTCACACTTGCCAGGCAGGCGCTGTGCTCCCTGCCCCTCAAATAGCTTTTAAAAATACATAAAATTTAGCTTTGCCATCAAAGTTTTACATAGTACTCTCAATAAGTTAATATATAATTTGCAGGAGTCAAACACTAAATTTTGACAGTGTGTGTTTATATGTATAAGAAAAAGGAAGCTACAAAACGGGACTGATGGATCTACTCTCGGAGAAAAAAACACAGTCAGGGTGTTTAGACTCCCATACACACATAGACAATGCATGGGAGGTGGTCAAAGGAAGTAAAATGCTGGTGTGGATGTGTTGTTGCTTTCACAAGCTTCCACCCACACATGGTAAGTGTGTGTGTGTGTGTGTGTGTGTGTGTGTGTGCGCGCGCGCACGCGTGTGCACGCGCGTGCATACAGTATTAGGGACTGAACCCAGGGACTCCTGCATGGGAGCCAGGCAAGCTCTCCCATGGTACTATACCCCCAGCTCAACGATACTTGCTTTTGATGTATCCATTCTAGTAGTAAAAATAGACACTTCCACAACTGAATGTACACACAATTATGTACAGATACCTCAATAATACATATATTTTGTCCTTAGAAAAGGAAACCACATTTTCTTACAATTATTTGTAATTACAATAGACTGGCTAGTGGTTGAGTCTGTATTGAAATAATTTAAAATCACTCTGAACGTTTTTCCAAAATCATCTTCAATTCTGCCAGAAAGCAAAGGCCCTCCAAAAATGGACTGATACAAAGACTAAATAAAAAAAAACTAATTAAGGGAACAGTTATGATAGCTTTCATAAGCAAATTTTGGCATCTATCTTATTTTAAATTAATTCCATTAAACTGGCGTTTCACAGGTCAGAGGATTTTATGATCACACACTAAAAATGTTGTTTATAAAGTCATCTACAAGGAACAGCCCACGAGTATTTTCTAACACATTTTTCCTTTTTTGTCCAGCTCAAATTGTTATTGCTTCATTTTTTCCTTCTTTATGTCCAATTTTGTTTGTTTTATTCACTTCTCTTCCTTAAGTCTATTCTTTTTGGAATTCACAAAGCACCAAACTCATCTAGTGCAAGTACACTGAAGAAGAGAGAGGAAAACAAAGCAAGTGGCAACAGGAGATAAATACTGTCACATAAACACAAAGCCTCACTGCCCTTCATGTTCTTCCTACAAACCGGACAACAATGTTTCTTTACAGAAAGGTCAAAGTGGCACAGGACAAATACGAAACACAGTCAAAGAGGCTTCCTAGCATCCTCTGAGATAATTTAAATAAGGTGACTCAAGTTTGCAGATTAGTAATCGATTATATTGTTAAGAAACAATGAATCCAAGTAATCACTAAACTACTGTTTTATTCTAAGGATTATATTGTATGTATTGACCTAGAATCATGCCTCTCTGAGAACTTATTTTTGTTTATAGCTATATATACCCCCAAAGCCTCATGTGGTCATAGGTAAGACTTTTGGAAGGTGATTTAATAATAGGGGCATTATAGCTGATTTGCTTTTAGGAGCCAGGATCTGGTCAGAAGATGCAGGTCACTGTAAACATAACCTAGAAGGGTGTATCTCCTGTCCTGGCTCTGCCCTTGACTCTCTGCCTCCCTGCCACATAAGGGGAAGAGATTTCCTCCACCCAGGTCCTTCGACCATGCTGTTCTGCCTTGGAGCCTGCTAACTATGAGCTGAAACCTCTATAAACTGTGAGCCAAAATAAACCTTTTCTCCTTTAACTCTTGATTGTTGCTTATTATGATTTAGTAAAGAAAAAATTACAAAGACAGATTTTGCTACCAGGAGTTGGGTTATTACTGAGACACTACCTGACTACAGGTTCAAAGTCTTTGGTTTGCAAGAGGAGTTTGAAAAGTTTTGTGATACTGGCTAGAGATACAATCCTAGAATTCCATAAACCAAGTTGGATAGGAGATTTTGGGGGACTCCACTGGTATTTGGATTTGAGGCCATGTGTCTTATGTTCTGATAGAAAATGTATCTACATGTTGTCATCCTTGAGATTTCACAGGGCACTGAGATTAAGAGCAGTGGACTAATTAATCTGGCAGAGAAAATTGCAAGGCAGCCCAACATTTAGTCTGTAGCATGGTTACTACCTGCTGTTTTTAGTAAGATCTACCATGAAAAAAATATGAGCAAAAGCCTATTTAAAAATTTTTCATTTTACTAGAAAGAAAGCATCTGCAAAGATAAAGTAGATGAGAAGCTTGGCTGCCAAAAAGATTAGCATTAAAAAGAAACCAACTGTTTCACAAGAGGACAATAGGAAAGGTATTTTGAGGTCATCAAAGAAACCAGCAAGGCCCTACCCTTCAAAGGCTCAAAACTGCAAGGTAAAAGATTGCTTTGAGAAGACAGCCCCAGCACAGTAGGCTCTGGAATAGCCACCTAGAAAATTGGTTCCCTGGGATTTGGCTCACAGTGATCAGCCGTCCAGGTACTCAGAATAGCTGTGATTCAAGGGGGTCTAGCTACTGCTTGAGCTGGCATAATGTTACTATTCATGTGGTACTGGTTTTACAGGCATGCAAAATGCAATAATTGTGGGTTCAGGAAGGATTCCACCCAAATTTCAAACAAAGGCCTGGGAGGGCAGGCAAGGTGCCCCTGACAGGGAAATGCATGAAACTGTGAGACCCCAGAAAGTTAGAGACATTAAGAATGTGGAACCCCTGACAAAAGCAGTAAGGAGTGAGCAAAGCCAGCCCAAGAGAAAAACCACGAGGGTTATAACCACTGGCAATGCTGCAAGGACAGAGACCCCCACACAACTTGGAGTTCACACTTCACCATAGCTTGCCTCTGGTTCTAGACATGGAACTACAAGATGTCATGTTTGTCCTGCTGAGCTTTGGTCTTGCCCTGGTCCCATTGGTTTCCATCCTCTATTTTTCCCTTCTGGAACAGGAATGTGTAGCCTATACCATTATTATGTTGTCAGTGTTAACGTTTTGAATTTTTATAGGGGCTGAAAGCTTCCTTAAGACTTAGAGGAGACTCTGGAGTTGGACTTTTCAGTAATGCTGAAGCTATTAGAAATTGCTAACTCCTAAAGATGGAATAAATGCATTTTGCTTAAAAAGATGCACATCATTCTTATTGGGAGTCGGGGGAAATGTTATGATTTAGAACTTGATGTTCCCCCAAATCCTCATGTGCTCATAGGCAGGACTTTCAGGAGGGGATTTGATTATACAGGCATTATAGATGACTTGCTGTTAGGAGGCAGAGTTTGGTAAAAAATGTGGGTTACTGTGGGTATAACTTGGAAGGTTGTATCTCCCTTCCTGGCTCTTCCCTTTTCTTTCTGCTTTTCCACTGCTGTGAGGTTAGCAGCTTTCCTTTGCATGGGCTGTTCCATCACACAGTTCTGCCTTGGAGCTGACCAAATATGGACTGAAAGTTTTATAAACTATGAGCCAAAATAAATCTTCCTGTAAATTTTGGGTATTATGTTGCAGCGAAAAGAAAGTGATTAGCACAGAGTCCAGGATTCCCTTTCTTTTCTTCCCTATAATGTGAAGAAAAATTTTAAAAGGCAAGGGTACCCCCTATCTAAAATCTAAAATCACCTGAAAGGTGGTTTCTGCTCTTCATCAGATATATGACTTTGACAAGTCACCTAACTTCTGAGTCACAGCTTCATCATCTACTAAGCAGGGACTACTGTACCAGGCTGATAATCCTTTTTTGTCATCATTAGAACCTGATGAAAAAGAGATCAGAAGGGACTTTGAAATCACTAATCTCTTCTACCTATCTACTATTCTATTTGCTTCTTTCAATCCCTGTTCTCACTATCTTAATTCCAATCATAGATTGGCATGATTATCCTGGTTTAAAAATATCACAGCAGTATCAACTAATCTATGAGAAGTATCAGCAATGTAGTAAATTTTGCATAAAGCTGAAGGTATTCAAATATCTAACATTTATTTTAGATTCTTGGGTGAGGGAGGGTGTCTGTGGGCATATATAAAAAAATGTCCTTTACAAAATGACTCTGACAAGTAGTAGGTTTTCACTGCCTGCCTGCCTGCCTGCCTGCCTGCCTCCCTGCCTGCCTGCCTTCCTACCTTCCTTCCTTCCTTCCTTCCTTCCTTCCTTCCTTCCTTCCTTCCTCCCTCCCTCCCTCCCTCCCTCTCTCTCTCTCTTTCTTTCTTTCAAGACAAAGTCTTGCTGTTTAGGTCAGACGGGCCTTGAACTCACTATGTAGCCCAGGCTAGCCTCACACTTTCAGTGATCCTCCTGTCTCAGCCTCCCAGGTGCTGGAATTACAGTCATGTACCACCACACCTGGCTAATGTTCTTATTTAACAAAGTAAAAAGGCAATTATGTTATGTTGGATCTCAAAACAATTTTTTTAATTCAGCTGGTTGTTTCATTCATTCATTCATTCATTCATTCCTGGTTCATGAAATCCAAAAGTCTGGATACTATTATTCTATGTTGTTCTAACAAACAAAACTACTAAAATAAACTGATTTCCCAATCTTCAATCTTTTATTTCCTAAAATGTATCCTCTATTCAGCAGCTAAAATGATCATACTAAGAAAATTTTCAATCCTGCTATGCTTTAAAATACCTTCTCTGCTACCCCGTCTTCCAGCTGGTTGACAAGGTCCCCAGTTTTTCTCATGCTAACCCTCCTTGCATTCTGCACATGTCCATCCTCAGGTCTTGGCACAACAGAGGCTTTGAGGGAGCAGTTAGATAAAACCATAACATTTCCCTTTGGACCCCACAAGAGTCATATGTATCTAAGTAAAAATGCATTTAGCCCATTTTTAAGAGTTCCCAAAGTCCTAACGTTAGAAATTAAAAGTCAAAGTAATAATAAATAAGTAAAATACCTGGTGATTGTTCATCATTTTATCCCATGAGCCCAGCACAAGGCCTGGCTCCCATTAGTGATCACAAAATATGAATCAAATGAGTAATGAATGAATAAGAAAATAATGAATGAATAAATAGTAATCAAAGGTGCTATATGAATGAGAAGGACTGTCTACTGTGTGCATACATCCACAGTGGCTTACTGAGATCTCTTCTCAGAGTCTGGCTTAAGCTTTCAGAAGCCTAAAGCATGCTGTGCTAGTCCTAAAAGGCCATTCACTATTTAAGCCTTGGTTTTACCTTTGACAAAAGTAGTAATTTTACCAGTTTTTTCAGATCAAATGAGTTAAGCACCGAAGTCTCGAAAGTCCCACCTTGGCATAATACGTATCTTCCTCAAACTCAAAACACAAAATTAAAAGAAAATCAGTTCCTTATATAGTCTGGACACCAAGATATTGGCTTCACAGTATATATGAAAGGTTCACACTGTGAAAGTCAATAACTACCCTGAACAAGGACCCTGTCAGATCGCTGTCAAGACATAATCCCATCTAAGTTATCGCCTGCTGAAGTAAATTAAACTCAAGAAAGTAAACATTTAATGAATATTCACTTGATTTTGGTCCAAGATAGGACTTAGAAATAAGCTTTCCTTTAATTAAAAATAAAAATAATCCAGAAAGCCGACACAGGATCTGCGGCGCACTCCACATGGGTCAGCGAGTCAGCATAAGAATGAGCTGGCAGCACCCAGAGGAGGCTGCTCCAGGGCGTGACTGTAACACATTCTGTTCCCGCAAAGATTTGAAAAATAGATTTTCTGGAGAGAACTAAGACTAACTTCTCTACTGCAGGGCTGACAAGCCAAAAAAATAAACCTGGTACAAAGGTACCTAGTGGTTCTGAAAATAGCTAACTGTCTTTACAGACTGCAAATACATCAAACTTTGGGCCCAAGACACACACCAATCAATCAACCAACTGACAAACAAGTATTCAACTTTATGCTAAGTGTGCTAGAGGACATTCACAGATATAAGACACAGTGCTAGGCCTCAGGAAACTTTAAATCAAGTTTACAAAACAAGACAGAAATGAATGGAAAAGCAAAGCAAAACAAAACAACCCACACAATTGAAAGGCTGGTATGCCAAGAGCCCAGAAGTGGTACAATCCTGAAGGGCAAAGAAGGGCAGAGCCCGCAGAGGGATACTCCAGGAAGGCTACTGTCACAAGAAAGGGACCGCCAGAGCTTTAGAAAAGGAGAGAAGAGCTCCCACACTGTTTTGGGTGGACAGTTTGGATTCCTCTCTCCAGGGCTGTGAGGAGCCCAGGGAAGGAAGAAAGGACACGGAGGAGGAGGCAACAGCGTGAGAGCACTGCTCAGGCAGATGCACCAGGCTTGCTGCATGCATTAGGCTGGAGCACAGGGCTCTAGTGCAGAGTAGCCTGAACTGCGGCAGGCCCCAAACACCAAGCTAATGAATGTGAGCCTTATTTCTCAAGTACGGGAGAGCTACTTGAAGTTTTGGCCCAAGAATGACATGATGAACTGTGTTTGGGTCTGTTCTAAACAGTTTCATATAAATTTATACTACCCACACAGAGACGCAGGGAGATTTTTTTTCTAACATCATATCAAAAGTTTAAAAACCAATATATTTTCACAGACATTTAAGCAACACCATATCTCTGTGACTAAGTTTAGATCATGCAGTAAATCACTTACTTGAGTGTTACAACCATTGGAAGATCCATTTCAAACAGCACTAAAAAATGATTTCTGAAAGGCAAACCCAAATCCCTACCACACCCATTTCCTTATACCCCCTTCCCTCAAAGCCTGAGTAGGCTCTTTACTTTGCTTTATGTGTTACAGATTTTCTTACGCACCTAAAAGGAAGAGTTGTTAGTCATCAATCTGGATGTCATTGGTTAATAAGGTCTTTGTTCAGAAATCTTAATTACAGGTTTGAGACTTGGATAAGTGCAAAATGCAAACAGCGGAGGGGACTTGCTAATCTGCCCACTAAGTAGGTTCACAACCTTCGCCATGTTTCTGGACAGTCTGTATAGGTAGGTTCTTCCCTGCTGTGTGCGGATGGACGGCCCTCATTTATTCCTGCTTGCTTCTCTGGCATAATCTCTGCCTCCCCTGCATCGTCACTTCCAGTGATGGAATCAAAGGCCCAAATTCGCTGAAATGTCAGCTTGGCAGTTCCTTACCAGGGAGAGGCTTCTGCCTCAACACACACAGTGAGGCTATGACTGGGCGTATGCACTGGCTCCAGGCAACCTCAGAGCTTTCCCACCTTTGACCCCCAAAGGCTTGGCAGAGGGAACACAGAGTTTAGAACCACGCTTTAATCTATCTTAATGTATACCAAATAATTTCACTCTGGCACAATGATCATCTGAAGAAGGCCGCTGAACCAACAGTAGTTGGGGTGTTTTATATTGTGTTCATTATCACAGAGATGCCAGCATTTTAAAACTATAAACAAAAAAACCCAAATAATTCCAATAATAACAAATAAAAACACTAGATTTTGAACAACAAACGAAGGAGGAAACTCTAATTAATAAAAGATCTACTTTCTAAACTTGAGGACATGTTCAATAGAAAAATCAAAGACTCATGCCAGTGTTACAACAGGGAAAGGTGCTGACCAAAAAATGCCAGTAAAATCAACATGGAACATATAAAGAGAACTTCCCAAAGTAGTGAACTATTCCAAGTGCCTGAAAATCTCTTAATTATTTCCTCTTAAGTACTGTTAAGTGATACAAAATTTCTAGTTTTTAAAAAAAGTAGAATAAGCTTTGTAATTTCCAGCTAAAACAGAAGTTAACAATCTTTCCAATATGTTCAAACACTTAGATTCCCAGATAAAAGTAATATGTAAATATAACACACAGGAATTAAGAGCAACATTCAATTAAAAGGTAAAAGATGCTAAACTGGACAGTGTTTTGGGCAAGAACTGTCACCTCTCTTCACTTCTGCCATTCTTTCAATTCCCTGAGCACTATATTTAACATTGTGGGGGATACAAGGATGAATTTGGGCCCTTGGCATTAGGAAAAACCCCAAATCAAAATCGCAGAACAACCAATAGCCATGCTGTTTTGAAACCTGCCTTAAACATTAAAAAACATTTCCAGTTCAAAAATGCAAAGGTAACAATTCCCACACAGAGACAATTGTTTGGAGAGAGACATGTGGTAAACATTTCCTAGGGAAGAAGCAAATAACCAAGGTCAAAGGCAAAGATCAACTGAGAAGAGCTGCAACGTCTCAGCAAGTTACATATTTAAGGATCGCAGCAGTCTGCGGGGTGGGGACACACACACCTCCTCAGACCATTATAAACTGAGGCTTAACACAAAAGGTCTGGCTTCTCTGGGGTGAATACCATGACATCTGTTCTCTTGTCAAAACGGCAACTAAATTGATTTAAGAAAATATTCTCCTCTTTTTCTACAGCTATTGGCTCATAATTACACGATTTCTCTTGAGCCTTGGTTTCCGTAAGACATGTTTATTCTGCACATCTGCTCTCCCCATACCTGATTACACAAAGGTATCATAAAGAGCAAACCAACAGGTATAAAGAGACCAGCCCTCAAAACAGATCAAAGCAAACAGCCCATGGAGTCCTTTGGAAATCTTGGGCTGGCAGCTCTTGTAAATAAAAGTGCTTCTAAAGCAGAAAGCATTCAACTACCGTATTTATATAGGGTGTGATTGACAGGTCAGTTATTAACTTCATAAAAACACAGGCAATGTTAACTAGCAAGAATGTTTGTTCTAGCTGTTCTATCTGAAGGAAAATGAAATCCAAGATAGAATGGCTTGCTCTCTGTTTCTTTTAAGTATTTATTTTAGAACTGTGCAGTATAAAAGAATGTTTTTTCAAGTCAGTGAACTTAAGCTATTTTGCTTACTGTTCTGGAATTTAAGTATGTTGTTGTAATTCTTTAGAAAACAAATGTTACATTTACTAAAGGCAAATTCCAATGGTGCACCATGATCTTTTCAAGCCCCTAACAAGTTTTTTTATTCTTTTGAATTACTAAAACTAAAGAAATTTTACATTAATTAATCTTTCTCCCAGAGACTAAAGTGTATCAAATCAGGGAATTAAAGAGCAAAAAACTTCCTCCCAATGCTCTGGACACAAACATGTGTTCCTTGAACTGCTTAAGGCAGTAGGTCTAAGATGTGCCAGAAGGAGGTAAGAACAAAGTAGTATTTTATTAATACTATTTGAAGGCTTTTCTTTGTTTCTAATGCATTCCATCATGTATAATCATTTATACTAATACAACAAAGTAGCATGTTTATTTTTTAAACTCTCAGAAATCATGCCACGTGAATGTAGGTATATAGTCAGGATACCCTGTAGATAGCCCTTTGCATATAATGGTTTTTATTTTGAAGTTTAATATGGAAAATGTACACATCCATCCCCATGGGTACTAACAACAGTGTCAGCAAACTAACAAAAATGTTTCTCTAACCTGAACATTAATTGCTATAAGAGTTACCCTGAGCAACTTTATAGCAAGGAAAAATTTTTAAACTTTCATTTATCTGATTTATACTCATATTCATTTATAAAATAATTTTTTTAAGTAATGAGGAAAAGGTAGAAGGAAAAGTTAGAAAACTGGTTTTGCTTTTTTAGAACCAATCAGTAAACACTTTTAAGACTGGAGTTATATAAAGTTGGCATTTTCTAGCCAAATAAATGCTTATGAAGTGGACTGGTGTTTATGCGCATGTTTGTTTATATGTTTAATATCCTCAGGCCTCAGAGTTTTTCCATGTAAACATAAGTTTTGTTAAATGCCTCTTGAATTAAATTTAAAGGCTATTTGTTAGTAAAATGCTTTACTCTTAGCAAATGCTGTCATCATATGTGCCGCATGCTGAACATAAGAGCAAACCTCAAATACCCAGAAAACCCATCCTTCCTCATCAGTACATTTAATGTACCACAACCTTGCTTCCTCCAGCATTCCTGCAAACAACAGTCTTTCAGAACACAGAATTCTTATGAAATAAATACTCAGCCTTAGAACATGCCCTGGCTGCCTCCTCTGCTTGCCCCTCCCCCTTCCCCTGCAGGACTATATTTTCAAACTAGAATATTTGTTTTGACAGACTTCTGCTTGCTTAATTCCCTGGCAAAGGACTTCTTGTGCACTCCTAGCCAGTAATGAACATTTTGCCAGAAATATGCAACTCTTGGCATGACAAAAATAGGGGGAGAAAAAACCCTGCCAGCAGAGACTTCCAGAAGTGAAGATAAAAGCAGGTACACTGAATGAAGAGAATCCTTTCCCCTAACATATTATAATGTCCTCATTTTCCCTGCTCCTCACTCTCATGAGGAAAACCTTCATTTGGCCGTTTCACATACCTTCTCTACCCTATATAAAGCAACGGGAAACAAGCCTTCAAATCCTGCTTTCTAATTAAAGAACTACTTAACCAAATGAAAAATGCAGGGTAGTTAATCCTACTCAGGGAGAAAATCTCCAAAACAATTTCTTAATAATAGTTTATCAGGAAAATTAAAATCCATTAAACGTATTTAATCCAGTGGACTACTTCTCTTTCATTATTTCTCCAGTTACATTTAAGGACTTAACACTCAAAAACCGAACTGCGCAGGATGGCTCCACTTTCCCCCAAGTTCAGAAGGGCTGGGTGGGAGCCAAGCGGCTCCCCTCCAGGAGCTGAGGGCGTGGGTGAGGTGCCTCCTCCACAATTACCCGGATTCTTGGGAGCGGTACCCCAGAGTAGATTTCCTGCATGGGTGGATTCAGGCACTTTCCAGAAAAGCAAACACAACAAAACAAAATACTCATAGATCTTGAAAGAGACAAGCATGTCCCACAGAATATTTAATTACTGAAACAATCTCTGCTGACAGATCCTTTTCCTGCACACATCACTTAATTACTGATGCCTCCTGGAGTCCATCTTCATTCACTCTTGTGGGTGATCTCATGCACTGCTGGCATGAGATACCGTCTATCCACAGAGGACTCTACTAGGTCCGACCACACTCCTGGGCTCCAGACCCCATGTATCGAACTGCCAAATGGATATGTACCATTGGATATCCTTCAAGCATCCCAAAACAGATGCAAAACTGAACCTGGAGTCTTCCCTGACCGATCCGCTCCTCCTCCTGAATTCTCACCTCTTGTAAACCGTCCAAGCCCAATCTCAGCTATCATCCACTGCCTTTCCTCTTCCTTGGTCCCTTCATTCTCTCCCAAGTCTCGCCAAGTCTACTCTGTACTGTCCCAACCAACAGCTCCCTCTGTGCGTCACCTTGCCCGCCTCAGGTTTACCTTCCTTTCACCACTTAGTCCATCCCTTCCCCCAAAGTATGTTCTTTAAATCATAGTTCTTTGCGAAGTATTCCACAACAAGGAGTCCATGACTCAGTACTTTAACTGCGTAGCTGACACTGACTAGAGAGTCACAGTGCCTAACAGCGCAGTAAAGTCTTCAGAACATATGTTACACTGAATCCACCCTGTTACCCACTATCCTCTTGGCGCCCCTTCTCCCCACATACTTCCTTCAAGCTCAGACCCGGACTTGTACGGGAAGCCTTCTCTGGTAATACAGCATTCATGCTATGGGCATGTAGTGGAGCATGTCTTCTCTTTTTCTTTCTTCTTTCCTTCCTTCCTTCCTTCCTTCCTTCCTCCCTCCCTCCCTCCCTCCCTCCCTCCCTCCCTCCCTTCCTTTTTCTTATCTTTTTGAGAAAGGGCCTTGCTACGCAGAGACTGGCCTTGAGCTCACTTTGTACTCCAGGCTGGTCTTGAACTAGCAACAATCCTCCTGCCTCAGCCTCCCAAGTGCTGGGATTACAGGTGTGCGCCAGCATGCCCATCAAAGCATGTCTTTTCTACTTGACTCCAAGATCCTTGAGGTCAAAGACAGACTTACTTAATTCTAATGGCCCGCATATCACTTGGCACATAGCAGCTGGCCATCAACCCCAATAAATAAACGAATGCAAAAACCAGGAAAGTGTATTGTGCATTTACACTGGATGGGCACTTTTCTAATCGCCTTGGGGGCACAGCTTCAACTCAATTACACAAAACTTTAGGAGGTATTTTAATACATGAAATATATTCAATTCATAAAAGAATGAATGTTTCACTATTCCTCTAATATGACCTTACTTTCTTATCTCCAGCAGGGTAAACATTTCATTTTACTCTACTTCTCAAGAAAGAGGATGAGATTAAACCACTGGAAAATGGGTAAAACATTATTACTTTTAGGAATACTGTACACTATTAAACAAAAGCTTTGATAAAAAGCAACTCAGGAGTCATTTGAATTTGAACATCAGTTCTCCTTTGTACTAGATATAAGGCTATAGCAAATTAATCATCTCAATTCAAAGTATGTCATCAAGAATGGGGACAATAGTACTTACTGAGTATTCCTACCAGAAATGCATAAAATAATTGTACAAGAGTCCCTTGCAGGTCTTCTTATAAAGTTGGGTATACTGACATTTCTCCCACGAATGACAATAGAATGATATTTTCCTCCCCACGTAGCTTAAGATCAACTACTGTATATTTGTATTTTTATTTCCCTTGTGGGTAAACTGGTCTAAATAACTAGAAAAGCTTTCACATCTACATAGATTTCTACTGAAAGTTAAACTTTCTACTAAACTGAACTAATCAAACCGCATCTGCTTTGAGGCTCACAGTACAAACTGGGAAATAAGAAAAATCATTGACTATTAATAAAAATGTCTGACAACAGTCTTAAAAATTTCAACAAAACCATGACCAGCACAACGGACTCAACTATCTGCACTGTAGAGACTGTCTAAACTCTTCTGTCACTAATGGAATCTTATATAATATAGCCAGTGCTCCCAGCCCTACAAACTGTGAACAGCTCAGTAGATAAATCTCAATAAGCCTCCACATCAAACAGACTGGAAGAAATCAAAAGACCGCTGAGCTAAGCCAGACCAGGCTGATATTTTGGTTTATTGGTTAACTGTTATGCTTGGAAAGGCATAAAGCTTAATTGCAAGGCTTGAGGTGTACGTAAAAAATGCCTGACTTAAGTAGAAATACTGATCATTGCATCTGTCACTAGTTAAAATACATGGAGATCTTTATTCCAGATATTTTTTTGTTGTTTACACTTCAAATAAATGAAAACAGCCAGTCACATAGTGACTAAACATGAATCATTGTTTCAGCTTTTTCAGAATGCTTGGAAATCCCAGGTGTAAACAAGGGAGTAACACTGTTGTTAATCCAAGTCATGTGAAAGTTAAAAGGGGAAAGAATCTGGTTTAGTTTATGGCTTCTTGTGGTATTAACCGTAGGTTTTTCACAAATACTAATGAATACAACACTTTGAAACACTATACGGAAAAGTGAAATCTGGTGGTGTAATTTGGATCTTTTCACTATTTTCTACTGAATAACTAACTCCATTTTGGCTGAATAAGCAACAAAACTACACATTTTTAAAGGCCTCGGCCTCCAGCAAAGGTCCAGTAAAGGCTTCCAGACTGAGAGCAAGGTCCTCATCACTGTGGTCCTCTTGTTTTCACCACTGCCAAAGTTGCCCAACGTACAGGCAGAATTTATATGGTGCTTTACAACATGCAGAAGACTTAAATGGAATCCTACCCTTTAAGAACTTGGTATTTACTTCAGAGTACATAACTCTTTTCCAAGAGAGTATATAAAAGTCTAGAGTATACCAGGAGCCCTATAGTCAAACAAATGGTGAGAGGACAGGTTCATTCATGCAATTAATTTAAAACGAGAGCATCCTACACACCAACACTACTACCCTGGGTTATTTCTGTCCTCATGACAGTTCCAAGGCAGACACAGCAGGATGATTAACTCATAACACAAAAACATGGAAAGAGGAAACGGAGGCCCACGGACTAAGCAACCGCCCCAAAAGTTAAATCTAGATACACCTATCTAAGTAAGTACTTTCATCATCTGTGATATAAGGCAGACCCTGAATAAGGCATCAGGCCTAGCGTCTGCTCTAAAATAAGCCATAGGCAAGTCAGGAAAAACTTCCAAGAGGAAGACAAGTTTGAGCTGAACCTGAAAATCAGCACAGCTTATGAAGAAGAGACAGGTGTTTTCAGAATAGAAAAAGCACAAACAAAAGCACTCCAACAAGCCATAGGGAGATTAGCTTGAGTAAAGTGTATTTGTTGGCGGGGTTGATAAGGTGGTTTGCAGGAGTTTAATAAATATTTGTGGGTTTCAATAATAGCAGATAAGGTGAAAAGGGCAGGTCTAAATTTTAGAGGGCCTTGAAAGTGAAGCTGAAGAAAATAGAAGTAACCAACAAATAATGTGGGCAAGAACCCAGCCTCTCTGGTAATGAAAGCAGTGTGAATTGAAACAACATGGTCATCCCCTCATATTCCTTAAAGTGCACTAAAAAATCACACCCACGTCTAGGAAGATCGTACATGCTGGTAAATTTGTAAATTGGTATTACCTTATTTAAAAGAAACTCAGCTATTAGTTTCATGGAATTTTATCTTCTTTAACCCAGTATCCTATTTGTTTTTTTTTATTTTATTTTAAAGACAAAAGAATGGAGACATATAAACCAGAATAACACATAATACAGGAAATACAATATTATATAGAATATAGTAGGGAATTAGCACTGGATGTTGTATTACATAATGTTATCTTCACATTAATTAACACATAAACATTAAAGGAAATGCCAAATTATAGAGAAGATAGTAAGGAATTAGCACTGGATGCTGTATTACATAAAGTTATCTTCACATCTATTAACACAAAAACAATAAAGGAAATACAAAATTATAGAGAACATAGTAGGGAATTAGCTCTGGACGCTGTATTACATAATGTTATCCATGTTTGTTACTCAGTTATACAGATGATGGCTTGTTTGATTAATTAATCAATTTTCTCCACCCTCATCTCTGTTGTTCTACCACCCAATCAGTCATCTTCCCTGTGATAATAACTGTACTTCGAGGTTTATTCACACCCTCGCACTCTCACCTTGGGAAAGAGACACAGCTGCTTCAAATTATGCTATAACATATATGCGTGTGTACAAATTGCTATGGCAGGAGGTGGAAAAGCACCCATGCTCAAAGATAGTAGATAGGCAGAGAACCGTGTTCACTATGGTCAAGCCCCCACTGACAAGCCCTCAAGGCCATCGGGGGTCCAGTTGAGTCAGTGAGGTTACCCCGCAAACCACTAGGCTTCTCCCCGATACATGGCATCCGGAGGTCCAGGCAAGTCCTCAGGGTCTCCCAAACAGACCTGTGGGATCTGCCCAGGCTGGGCTCTGCCAGGGCCTGGTCCAGTCCATGGTGTCGCCCCGAGTGGATCTCGAGGCTCTGCCCCGTCTCCGCACTGCTGAGGCCGGGTCGAGTCCATGAGGTCGCCCCCAGCGGACTGCCCGGCTCTGCCCTGTTGCCGTGCTGCTGGTGGCCAGGCCAAATGCACGGGGTCGCCCCAAGTGGACCGCCCAGCTCTGCCCCATTGCCGCGCTGCCGGAGGCCCCATCCAGGTCTTCAGGGTTCTCATGTAGCCTGGAGGGAGCCCCCTCCCAGCTCAGGCTACTGAGCTCCCTGTCAAGGCCCCTGGGTTCCCTCATAGGCCACTAGCGTCTCCCTGTAGGCCGCCTATGACTCTTTGGAGGCTGTCACCACCCAACAAGAGAACAGGGTCTGCACCCTGATTCCAGGTCTTCACCTCCTCCCACCTCCTGATCTCTAGTATTGCCGTTCTCCACCCCTTGCAGCTGGGCATTGGGCAAACTTATGATGCTGGGCACAAGGGCATGAGATCTCCCCCACCTGTGCTCACCGTGGTAGTCCAGGGTATGTACTGAGTGTAGTTATTAGTTCTAGAATAGAATTGGAGGATTTTCTCGGGTCTGCTGTGTAGAGTATGTTATTGTTTCTTCGACTCCTGGACTGCTGCTTTTCGTGTAATTTGTTGCTGTGGGTTCATACAAGGTTCATATATGCAAGCAGTATGGAGACCCTCTTGGTGCTTGTATTAGTAGTTTGGGGTGAGTCCTGAAGCCTGTGGACTCGTCCCATTGCTGTCAGGAAGAGGTGGTGATTGCGCAGGCCACTGAGGCTCAAGGTGCTCACAGAGGGAGTTCAGGGTGGGAGCTGAAGTCCGGTAACTCAGTTCATGCTTCCTGCTCGATGTTGGAGTGAGGAGGGCGTGGGGCCGTGTGATCCACCTCCATCTGCAGCTCTCTCTTGCTGTTGTGCTCCAGTTCCTGTTTGTTCCTTGGCTGGATCCCAGGGAGTTGCTGTGGCTCTGGGGTCGCTGCGGATGCTCTCTGCTGGTAGCTGCTCAGTGGAGAGGAGAAGGAGAGGCAGGAAGCCATAGCCTCGGGGCAGGCATAGAGCTGGGTGTGGTGAGCTGTGTACTGGTTGCTTTGACTCTACCTTGCCTCTAGGTGCTTAGGTGCTGATTAGGAAGGTTGCTGCAGGGTGGGGATTCTGTTTCAGGGGCTGTTGTAACTTCTCATCCTCACACTGGGTTCGACAACAGCTCCCAACCACCATTGCCTCTTTTCCTGGTTGCGCCCTCTCCTCTCCAGACCCGGACCAGCTCTCTGAACTCTCCTCTCCCCTGGCCGAGTTGGGAGGCTTCAGTGAGCGTGGGTTTCCGAAGCTGAAGCTGCAAGTGCCGGAACGAGGGAGTGGGCCGAAAGTGTTTTTGGAGCAGTGGCTTCCTCCTTCTCTGTCTCCTCCCCCTCTGACTGCGCCATGGTGGCCCTCCGATCCTTTCCTCCAGAAGAGATCTTGCTTGGTCTTTCCAAGGGCTTCAGTTCCCATTTCAGATCCTTTCTGGGTTCAGGATACACACCTCTCTCCTCTGTCCTTCTAATATTGCTATATTCCATCGTCTGGGTGACAGTCCTCCGGGAGGTTCCCTCTCTGCTGCCTACCCAGTCGCCATCTTCCCAGAAGTCTCCAGTATCCTATTTCTGATCATTTGTCCCAAATAAATAATCCAGAAAAATGGGCAAAGATAAAACGCATGAGAGAATATTTCTTGCATCATTTTTTATAATGTGGAAAACTGAGACAGAATGCAAAGGCTCAGTGATAGGCAGCTGGTCAAAACAAGAAGAAAACTGGTTTTCAAAAAGGGAAAAGGCCAAATAGAAGGACATGGACTTCACACTACAGGCAATGGAGAGGTAATGGAATGACAACTCCGGAGAGGACAGGTGACATGGAAAACTTTTGTCAAGGAAACCAATTTATAAAGAGATCTGACAATATATAAACAGAATCCAAAGACAAGTAGTGCCCTTCATCACAGAATGGCACCCAGGAGGCTCTACATGGAGGGAACAGCCCTACACAATGAGACATTCTCTTTCCCTCCTTCCTTCCTTCCTTCCTTCCTTCCTTCCTTCCTTCCTTCTTCCCTCCCTCCCTCCCTCCCTCCATCTGTATCACACCATTACAATAGTTTTAAAGATAGGATGGAAATGAAATATTCAATAGTGATAGAATTGTCAGACTATAATGTGCTCATTATAAGGAATGTAAGCACTTATAAATAGACAAACTACATGTTTCTGTAATTACTGTAGATGAAAAATTGCTTCCTATAAAAAAAAAAGAGGATGCAAAACTGTCTGTGTAGAATAATTACAAGTACAAAAACTAAACACTCATGGATGGAAAAAAATGGCAAGAAAATACACCAAAATGCTTTCGGAAAATATACCAAGACTGCTTTTGGGTGAAGAGAAGACTAAAGTTTTCTTATTCTCTGCATTTTTCTTCACAGGAATATATCATCATTTGAAACATGAAAAGTGAGCCAAAGAATGAAGGCAAGAACAGCAAGAGTATGGACCTGTGGAGATCCCAGCATAACCCTTTCACTTACGCGGCTCTGGAAGACTTAGCTACCCTTCAACGCAGCAGTACAGTGGCGGGAATGGGGAGACAAATACAGCTCGAGAACAACCATTTTCAAAATAGGGAAACACTGTTCATCTACGGGTACTCATGTCGGGAAATCCTGGGGGACAAAAGGCCGACTGTGGTCTGAAAGAATGGGCTAAGAAAAGACTTGGAGTCCACAGACTTGCTGAAAATAGATGGGTGTTTTCTTTGGATTGACAATTGCATTCAGATCTCTACAGATGCAAGATTCTCCTAAGTAAACATTTCACAACTACAGCCTTGAGCAGAAAAGTTATGCTAACTTATTATTTAGTATTCCTCAAAAGAAACTAAAGATATTGACAATTATAGAGTGTTTCTAATCATAAAAAATACATACCAAAAAACCAGAAGTAGAGGGACTTGGAAAGAGTTGGCCTAGCTCCAGGTATCTCCAACCATACAGGCTAGAGCATATATGTCATACACAGAGATGCAAGAATCAGCAGACGCTTGCCTCTCAGGTTATATTAAAAAATAGTATGACACTGGATTCTTAACTGGTGATCATTTCCTGTTCTCCTCTTACCACTGCTGTCACTTCACAGTAAGACTTCTCTCTTCCTTTATCATTTTGTGCCCGATGGTTTTGGTTTGTTTCATCACAAGCACACCAGATGTTTCCTAAGAATAATCTATTCTTCTATCTTTCTGATGCCTACCATCAAGTTCAGTATACTTAATGTTCAACACTTATTTAATGACAAACATCAGACCATGTACACAAAGTCATTCTAGACTAAAATAAATTGAACTAGCAAGCATGATTCCTTTGCTGTGATTCAAAATTTTCTATAAAGATTGAACTACTGTATACAAGGCCCTGAAAAGACGTAACTTAAATTTACTGAGGTTGGTGGCAGGAAGAGATTTCTAGAGAAACAAATCACCACAGAAAATGCCATGGATTCCATGGAATTTAATTTTCATAGGCAAATGAACCAATCTGGAACAAGGGCACAATTTTGAAGATAGCCAGAACTGAAAACAGGATGGATAAAAACAATCAAGTGTTTAAGAATTTCCATAAATGGAAAGGCCATCATATAGCATGTGAAATACATTTTTCCAAAGACATTAATGTTATAAATGGTAGCATTGTAGGGAGCCTATATAAATTATTTACTTCAACATTGAAACACTGTATTTCTATGTTTAAAATTGAAATCTAGGCTATTACAATATTGGTAAGTAATCAAAATAAGAGAACACCAATGAAAGAACTTCTTTTACTTGATGAAATGCTGAAGGTTTAGTAAAAGTTGGCTTAATTAAAGCTTGATAGAGATGATGACCCGTGCTGGGTTTCTGAGGAAAACTGGGCACCTGCCACTCTTACAGGTCAGCAATACTGTGATATTAGTACATATAATTTCATTCCTAAATACAGGTAGGGGAGGCATATTACCAATCCTGCTCTGAGTTTATCACATCTGAAGCAGCAACACAAAGAAGTGGTCAGGTGTTCCAAGACCTGTACAGCTCTTGACAGTCCTGGGAAAAAATGGCGAGGGCATTTAGAAGATAAGACAAGAGACGAAAGCTGAGGTCGGATGGAGGCCTCTTTCCAGATGGGAAAAGAAGAACCGAATTAACAACAGTAGGGGCATTCATTTATACTTTTGAAAAAGTTAGTATCACAAGACACGGGGTTGCCTAGTGACTAATGACTGGAATTGTCTCAGACAGGACTTTTTTCCTCAGGGCCAAAGCATTTCCAGCTTCAGCCGCTCCCCACCCAGGTGAGATTTTTTTCTCACCTTAACAGAAGAATTCAAAGAGATGGAGGGAGGAAGGGGTTTAAAGGTACGTGAGGGAGATCAGCTGGCACAGCACAGATGCACCAGAGGCACGCCAAGGCAGGCTGAGCAGGCAGCAGGATGTGCAGGCTCTTCCTGGGAAGGAACCTGAAGCACAGAGGCCTGACAGCTTCCAGCTTCTTGTACAGTTTGCTCTACAGATGTGGCCAAGACTCGTCCTCCTCCTCCACTACTCTTCAAAGATTTAGAACCTGTTTTATACATGTCTATATTTTCCTCAGCGCTCAGAGCCTTTAACCTAGTAAGTATATCTGCGGAGAGAAAATGAAAAGTAAAAATGTTGACTCGCCTAAACTGGACATCGATTCCACAAAAATGGAACCACAGACATGGGAGGCCTTTAACCCGGAAGTAGAAGATGGGATCAAGCGAATAAAGTAAATGACCACTACATGTACTAAATCAGTTGATCAGAACTTGAGTGATTATACAAATAAACACAACAAAGACCAAGATATTCTAAGAGCCAGAGAAAGACAAAGATGTCTTAGAATTGTGCTTACAGAGTGGAAAATTCTAGTGCTCTAATATTTAGTAAACCGGATCAGACTTACCAATCTTTGTCAAATGAAGCTACTCTGACCCCAACTTCTATCCAGCCCAGCTGGCTTGCCTGACCTAGACAACCTCATGTTCCAGTTCTAAAGAGGAATCTGTACAGCACAAAACCGAGTTTAGTGGCAAAAAGAAAAAAAAAAATTTGGCAGACAGAGAAAGAGATTATTCAAGACAATTGGCCTAATTTGAGTTCAGAGGCAAAAACAGTCACATCAAAATATCACATTCAATTTAAAGAGAATAAGAGTTTTTTACTCAGAAATAAAAATAATTAGGTACCAATCCCAGTAAGTTTAGAAAGATCATTTGACTTATCATTTGACTTCACGATAGGAAAATCAATGTTACCCCATATGGGTCAAATTCCAAAGTGAATCAGAGTTGTAATGAAAAAAATGCGTTAACTTTCTGTGTTAGCTTGTTGGAGATTGTGAATCAGTGGGACATTTCACATTGCAGAGTACCGTTTTCAGGCTTTCATCAGATTATATCCAGAATCTCTATTTCAATGCTATGCAAAATTGTATTCATGTGTGAAAACACACTTTGTTCCTGGATACTATGGTTTGTCCCACAAGGATCCACAGTTTGGAGGCTTGGACTACGTCACAACGTTGAGGCAGTAGTACCTTTAAGGGGAATGGTCTGATGAAAGGTAATTAGACTATGGAGGTCCAACCTTCATGAATGGATGAGTTGTCTTGGGGAATGTGGTCAGGTCTCATGGAATGAGTGAGTTCTGGGCGGAGTGAGCTGTTAGAAAGGAGGGCCCATCACGTACTTGCCTTGCTACACACACTCAGTTCCCTTGTACTGTGATGCAGCCAGGGGACCACTCTCTCCAGCACACCAGCGTCTTGTTACTTCTAGCCACCAGAACTCTTTATATATTGCCTAGCATTAGGTATTGTTATAGTAACACAAAATGTACGAAGACACTGACTGAAAATTTTAAAAGGCATGTTGCATATAAGAATAAATGATACAGACCAGGCATGGTGGCACACACCTGTAATCCCAGCACTCAGGAGGCTGAGGTAGGAGGACTGCTATGTGTACATAAGCAAGTTCAAGGCCAGCCTGAACTACACAGTGAGACTCTGTCTCAAAAAACACAAAAATTTTTTTAAAAGAAAAGAATAAATTATACAGAATATACCTAGACACTTGCACAACTTCCTATCTTCCTACGATTTTATGTAGGAAATACATAAATAAAGGAAACAATATTCTATTAGGCTAAAATACTGCATATCTTCCTATATTTAAGTCACTATACCTAACGAAACTATTTTCAAAGCTTCTGAGATGGCCTAGAACACCGCAGCAGGTATTATTAATGCCTAATCAGCATTCACTCCCCACTCCCAGCCTTGAATTTGGTTGGCAATTTACCCTTTCAAAACAGTCATATGTTTCAGAGAGGGCTGGCACCAACCCCAGACCTAAATGGAGAACGCTGAGTAGTCTAAGCTAATTACGGTAGATCTACTTCTTTCACCAGGGTTAAGTTGGGGCGTGCTGAGACGTTAACTTTGCGCAACAAGATATGGTGAAGAAAAGTCTGCAGGGTGTGGAGGTAGGGACACAAGAACAGATACAGGAAGAGGTGCTACTGCTGTTAAAAAGAAAGAAAGAAAGCTGGGTGTGGTAAAAGACCAGTCTGAACTACAAAGTGAGACCCTGTCTCAAAATGCATGAATAAATAAATGAGACAGAGAGAGAGAGAGAGAGAGAGAGAGAGAGAGAGAGACAGAGAGAGAGACAGAAAGAGAGAGAGAGAGATGCAGCAGGCCACTAGGATATTGTGCACAGATTCTGCAACCTCTGGATGTGATAATTATAGCATCCTGCAGCCATCAAGAAAGCTTTTGTGGTCTATACCACCACATCTGGGATGGCATCATAGAAAAGGGGAAAAATCTGGGTCTTGGATTATGTTTTCAACCTGAAATGAATCAATCCTCCTCAACCTGGCTATACATGGGATTACTTTTCCTTGTTTAAATTTTAATTTGGGTTTTCTATTACTGGCACCCAGAAGTATTGTAAGTGCCGTAAGTCTGAATTATTTTGTGCTTGTATTTATATTTTAGTAAGTGGGTTATTTGGGAGATAAGGGATAACAACAACAGTATACTGCTTACTTTCTTACCAAGACAAACAGTCCAAAGATACAGAACTCAGTCTTCCTCGGTGACCCAAAACCTGCCTTCTATATTTTTAAAGTTGGTTACTACAGTAAGTACCCAACTTACACACAAGTTCTGTTCTGCGAGAACGTTTGTAAGTCAGATTTGTTCATAATCCAACAAAGTGGGTCTTATACAATAGACCTGTGAATCTTTTACTGTACATCTGTGAAAGTCTGCAACTCAGATGCTTGTAAGTCAGGGACTTACTGTACTCTGTTCCCTCTCCCTCCCTGCCCACATCCTCCCCACATACA
Source organism: Dinomys branickii (assembly GCA_004027595.1). Lineage (NCBI taxonomy): Eukaryota > Metazoa > Chordata > Mammalia > Rodentia > Dinomyidae > Dinomys > Dinomys branickii. Next base: position 85,226 of record PVLD010004538.1, on the reverse strand, counting down.
CAAAAACACACAGACAGATATATCACAAGTCTGACAAATTACATACTCAGCTTGTTGATCAGTTCTTCAACTGCTATGGGCATTACTTCCCCATACAAAAAAATCAAGGTTTTGGGAAAATGGAAAGTATTCCTTCTGATAAAACACTAGACTCTACTATAGAATACGAAGTTTATTTTACTAAAGAGCCATTTTAATTATAACAGGATTTTAAAAAGTCTATTATAATTATGAAATGTATAGATTCACATGTATTAACTACCTACTACATATAGGATGCTTTCAAATTTTTATCTGATAACTTAGGATAACTTATAGTGTATTTAACTGCATGTAAAAGTAAGTCTTTTTGCTGCTACCAAGATAATCAGGAAAGCACACCTTTTTGCCTTTATCTGGTGATACTCTTAATAATCGGAAACATGACTTTCACCGTCCCTGAACAGTCTCCCCATATCAAACTATGTTTGATGGAACATAGATGCTCTTTGAAAGAAACAGAGACCAAAGGTCACATAAATAATTCAGGGAAGTACTGCGCGCCATATCCTACTCATGAAGATTCATAAGACACATTATAACATAGTAAATATTCTAAGACAGTAGTGGTGAACCTATGGTATACCTGTTGTTTTCTTTTTTCTCTTAAGGCAAAGATATTAATATCACTTGTTTTTCTAAACTAAAACCTCAGTACTCACACGTAATTGCCGTGTTGGTACCTTGTGGTAAATAAGTGGGGTCTGGGTTGCAGTTTGGGCACTTGTCTTTAAAAGACTCGCCATATCACTGTTCTAAGAGATACTGCCGTAAAGAAACTTTTATTTAATCTCACACTTGTATTTACTAAAACACAAAAATCAGTTTTTTAGTAAATACCTTTTAATTTCTCAGAGAAAATAGTATTTCTTAAAAGGTGGGACACATTCCTCTTAGCAGAGTCAGTACACAATTTAGAAGTGACAGAAAGAATAAATTCTGCAATGATCACACCTGGTTATTCACAAGCAATTCTCTTCCAGGGCTCTGCATCATTCTCCTAGTCAGGGACAGAAGGGGATCACTTCTCAAATGATTCTTAAAACAAAGATTTTACCATAGATAAAAAATGCAGATATAGAAACTTCTAAACAATTCCTACAGTTGGGCTGGGGATATAGCTCAGGGGAATAAGCACCTGCCTAGCAAGTGCAAGTTCCTGAGTTCGATCCCCAGCACCGCAAAAAATAAAGTATTATAAAGTAACGAAATCAAACTAGTTTCTTTGCGTGTCTGTTTTACTCACTGACAGCACCCAGAACCTAGGCAGTGCCCACACAGAGAAGGTGCTGATCCACGAATCCATGCTCCAGGAATGAATGAACACTACTGTTGTGTCTTCTCTGTCCTGGTCTGGTTTATTATCTAACTTCCTCAGACACACACAACATGTGTCCCATCGGCCACATCTGTGTTTGTGCCATATGAACCTACAGGCAAGACCCTGTTCTATCACTATGCAAATCCTGCCTTTTCTTTCAAGTCCAGATTAATCTGTACTGTTGCCTGGGGTTTGGCCTCCTCCTCCTCTGACCCTCTATCCCCTAACAGTAGTACCAGAAAGTTTGCTAATCATAGTTCCTAAAATAGCTCACAAGTTAGTCTTATCTCTCAATAAACAATAAACTCTTTGAAATCCACAACTATGTCATAAAATTATTTTGGTATGTGCTAGTGGTACCTAATAAGTATTCAATGACAAAATGTATTCATTATATTTTATAAAGAAAGTTCAGCTATAGTTGAAAATACTTGTTATTTCAAAACTACATACATCACTAAAGCTAGTAGTTACAAGGATTAAGTTTTGAATAAGAAAGAAATATTATCCAAGTTCCAAAGCAACTATTCCTTTCAGCTTTAACCTCTTTGGCTCTACTTTCTCATTTGGAAAACAGCTCTGGATGATTTCTCTACAGGTAGTGAATGGGTAACAAGTGCTGCTTATAAGCAAATCTCACATCTTAAATTATGTAATCCTGGTATTACATTATATTAGTCTGGCTGATATAAAATGTAAGCTGCAAAAATACCAAAGTCAAGAAAAAATATTTACTCATGCTTTCACTAAGATGCACAAGGAGGACGCACACATCGCCAAAATCCCACAGAACGTGCTCAGACGAGAGCGACAGTGCCTCAGTTATTAAAGAAGGAAACAGCCTGGAGCACTGCTTAGGAACAAAGGTTACTTGGTCCAGGCCAGAGTCAATATTTAAGAACACAGCGACTTAATTCCCAATTCAAATTCATTACCATATTCTTTTTAAGAATTTCTTTTTGGTTAAACTTTTTACTTGAGGTTTTCCTATCTAAAATCCATGAACCTAACACTAAACAACAACTTAAACATGAAACTCTTCAGTAGGCCAAAGTGTAGATATAGGCTTAATTCTGACTTTAAGAACTTTTCAACAAGGGTTACCCAAGACTTATATTTTATTTCTTAGTCTCCAAAATATTCATTTATCTTCTCATTGAATGTTCTACAAGCATCTGTGGAAAATACATGAATGACACCTCCAGACCATGTTAAAGACTGGGCTCTTAATTTCAAATCACTAATATCTACAATCCTATGACAAGTGCTTCTTTGGGAGAACAAATTGCATCTTCCACATTAAAATCATTTGCATTCAACCAGAAGTATTGTTACTAATAGATCTTCATATCTAAGAAATCAGCTAATTTTGAAAAATGTTCTAGTTTAGCTTATTGTCAGCAAAAAATAAGCACCAAATTATAGTGCCAGTACTAGCTTTATCATCTTAAGCAAATTTCTTAATATTTTTATACCTCATTTTTCACAAATGTAAAATGAGAATAGGAATGGATAACTTTTTAGTTTCTCTCCAAGATAAAAATAAGTAATAATAAATGTTATTATTAATATTTTAGTGAAAGAGCTAAATGAAAAATATAATTAGAGACTGTGAAAAACACTAGGTTAAGTCTAAAAGAAATCACTCCTGGGTAAGAATTTTTGTAAGCCGCCAAATCCTCTCCCTGTATCACCAAACTAGTATCAAATACAAAAGTTTTGCAGAAATGACTGTAAAACAACCTGTAAATTTCTTGCTAGCAATAACAATACTATGCTGGGTATGGCTGCACACTCCTGTAACCCCAGCACTCAGGAGGCTAATGAAGATGAGTTCAAGGCCAGCCTGGGCTACAAAGTGAGTTCAAGCCAGCCTGAACTGCATAGCAAAACCCTGTCTCAAAAAGATTAAAAAAAAAAAATTAAATAACAATACCTTATTGGGTCAATTTACTCCATTCCCTACCTACCAGTCAGAACATTAAGATTTCTAACTTTCTCGTTTATAGTGACCTTAGAAATCTTCAGGCCTACTCTTCCCTCATCTGTGTCTGCATGGAAACATTAACTGGCTTGCTGAGAAAAAGAATATTCACAGGCCAAAGAGCACATCATCCACACCATCTTCTACCATCCCTAGGAAGGGTCTTTTAGTCATGTCAAAGCAAGCTTTTCCTCTGGCAGCCTCTTATTTTTCCTATGAAAAATCAACCTACCATGTGGGAAATGTGAAATTACGGTCCATATGCAGATCTCAGGTGAAGTGGCTCACTTCCCACAGATTGACAGCGTAAAACCTAAAGCCACAGTATAAAAAAAGTGACTTACTGTCATGAGGAACTCTGCATGTTGGTGGGCGAATTAATACTATGTAGATGGAATGCAATTCTCATGTTCTAGTCCTGTGACTTTCTGGCTAATGACAGTAGGCGAGTAACTAGATGTTACTACCCTTGGTTTATTCCTCTGGGAAGTGAGAATGACATTATCCGCTCAGTGCTGAGATCAAGGCTAAAGTGGACACCTGAAAACGGCCTGGCATGTGCCGTGCACAGATAGGCAGTGAGCACTGAAGAAACACCATCTGCCTTCAGAATTTTAACTCAGGCTGAACAAAGACACTCCACGAAATAGGTAACTGTCATCTTATTCGTGGATGGTCACTTATCTTAGGGCACAGGGTATTTCTGATTTATCTCAGGAACCCAGGACCTAGCAGACGGCTGGCTCAGGCCAAAAATAAATAAATAAAAACTGCTTACTCAATGGAGAAAATGAGAATTTCTGAGGTCAAACGATGTTATATTTTCTTGGCCATGACTAAAGGAAATTCAGATTTTTAGTTTGGCCAAATAGGCCCTTGCTAGAAGATACCACGCAGTTCAAAGCAACCTATTCTGAATTCTAATTATATTCTGTAAAATATAAAAACCCAGTTGCCCCATAGGTCTCAATTTTAGCTTTGAGAATCCAATTCTTTTCTAAACAATGGAGTGGGTAACCACAGAAACTTGTGGAATCTCTTTTCCTAGAAAACACAAAGAACAGGAGAGAAGCCAATTTGTCTGGAAATTGCTCCCGAGTCTGCCTACAAGCAGGACGCTGGACAAGGCTGGATGCCCCTCAGAGGATCCCTCCAGATCTGCACCACTAAGCTGTTAAAAGAAATAAGTAAAATAATGCTGTCACTTACACCCAGAAAAATAAAACAAATTTAACATCTAACACAGTCACAGGAAAAAAATTTCTTGGACTTAGTGATGCTTTTGCAAATACATTTTCTTCTGGAACGGTACTAAATACCACCCAAATCTACTAACTTGAATATGAATCCTTTTTATAAGATAAAGTAGAGATCACATCTAGCAACACAATAAATAAGATTATTAATTATTTTCCTTTTTAATCCATTTGTTTCCATGTACTCCAAATATATTCATCCCTAAAAGTCTGTTAAGTAACTCTACATGCTTCAAATATTCCACTCAATTCTCCCATTTATGAATTTTTATGGCATCCACTATCCACATCACATTATGCAGGAGATTACTACATGGTGTCTTCAGTTTTATCTGACTCCCAAGTAACAATTTTTGTCTCCTCAGGTGAATTGTAAGCCCCTTGAGTAACTGCCAAATCTCTTATCACTCTTGTAGAGGAAGGCACACAAGCTCTCTCATGACACTGTAACTCCATGCTGGGCACCTGTACCAAGTTCTGGCAGAGCAGTCACTCCAAGAGGTAAAAAATAAAGCTTTTCAGAGGACTCTACTTTGACATTCGCCATTGAGCTGGGACTAGTTTAGCTGAGATTAATCCAGGCTAAAGGGAAAGATCTAGAATTAGGTCCACACTGGTTTAGACCCTGCCCCGTACGGAAATGAGGAGTGATGAACATGAGCCCCTCACATGCAGACAGAAGCTGCTTTGGAGGGAGCACCACGTTCTCCAGATTGCAGAGCTGGGCGGGTCCTGATTTTGCACAGGATAAATTATTCATTCTGGTAGGACCAGTCAGTTAAGTGGCAAGAAAGCAAAGAAAGAGTTTTAGAAAATTAAAATGTAATAATATTCAAAATGTGCAAGTAAAACTCAGTCCAAAGAACATACCTAGAACAAGACCAAAGGGCTCAAAAGAGCAATCACTGCAAGCACAGGCTGCACACTGCCAGAGGGGGCGAGGCCTGCTTATATGAAATGGGAACTGCTGTCCCTGCTCCACACCAGCACTGTTCTAGGCACCAGCAATACAGCCTGTCACCAAAAACGCAACTGTAGCAATGTAAAAGCTAGCGCTTATATAAAGTTAGAGCCTAACACTATAAAAGGAGGAGAACTCAGGGCTACCCTAAGCCTCTTATTTTCCAGAGGAGAAACGCAACTGACGTGTCTCAGTTGATTATCATCCTAGAGGAGTAAAGGCGGGAATAAAAAAGATTTCTTACGCTTCCTCTACAACAAAACAGTCTGATTCATTAAGTATTTTTCATGACTCCTATATATCCTATATAGCAGATACCATGAACTACCAGGTACACGAAAACTGACCAGATGCTAACCCTGAAGCTGTCCTCAGAAAAGCACCAACAGCAACACAATGGGGTGAGTACAATAATAGAAGTAGTTACAGAGAGAAATAACAGATCATATCTCTAATTGGTCAGGACTTCCAATATTAAAAAAAAATAAACTCTAAGGTTTGTTTTATGCTCACAGTAATCCCATGAGGGCGGACCCTAGATCTTCCTACTCCTGTCATGCAGATGACAAGCTGCAGCACAGCCTGGACAAGGGAGCCTATCACGCTCATCTCCAGCGGCAACAAAATGCCTAGAAACCATGTCTGTTTACTGCAAGACAGACATTTTTTTCACAACTAGATGGAAAAGGCAGATGTTCTTTTTATGCCCAGCTCTTCTCTGAGCAAGAACACAAGCTTGCAGAACTATGTGCAGAAAAATCTGTGGCTATGAAAGAAACCTTAACTGGTTTTGAAGTGTTATTCAATGGTTAAGTAACCAACACACAAGACATTATTATTAGCGTTCTTAAAATGTCACCATACATATAAAGAATAGATGGAAAAGGTCCTGCCCTTGTAAGGAACAGTCATATAAACATTTCAACAAAAAGTGACATAGTTAAACAAACTACAAAAGTAAAAGGAACATCACACACAATTACAAATTTAAGACACTAACGATCTTAAAGAGCAAACAGGGCAAGGGGTGCCATGTGGCAGACTCTTCAAGGATTACATGGTGCATGAGGCCTGTGTAGGTTCATAACACTCTTCAGATAAAGGGTCCTACCAACAATGCTCATCACATTTCAGTAAATTATTAACTTTCTAATTCCTTCATTTCACTTTTCAACTTTATTCAAAACAACTATACAAATATTCTACTTCCTTCTTTCTAGGAAAGTTCTAATTTGTAAGTTTTCCTATCCAAAAGGAATAGGGTTCATAATGGAGGTTCCCAACTGTGTGACTTTGGAAAAGGAAAAAAAGAAAACTATGGTATTGTTGCCCTGTTCTTCTACCCTTCAGGTGCAACCTAAATGAAGTAAATCTGGTAATTTTTCTTCTGTACATCGTAAAATTTAGATACACATGCAAGAATCACTTCGTACAAACTAAAGGGAAAGCACTCTTTCACTCTGAACCTCAGTTTTAAACATCCACTTCACCTGCTTGAAGTGGATGTATGTTTTATTTATACCACTATTCATCACGGCCTTACAAGGCCTATTTCAAACCTCAGCATGTTATAGATTAACAAAGTAAAAAAAAGAAAAAATATTAATAACTTATGAACAGACTAAGAAGTAAAAATTATGATCATGCTTCCAAAACAGTAATGATTTCTTTTAAAACACAATTTAATTTTTAAAATGTGTATTTTCTGAATATATTTAAGGATTCACATTTCTAGCTGGTTACCTTCCTTCCTAGTATTTGGTGAATACTAAGGGTGATAAGTAGCAATTTAAGTGACACTTCTGAACCACTAAAATAGGTTTCACTAGAATTACCACCAGCATGTCACAAAATTAAGATATTCTTTAATTTTTAAGACTTGTCTTCATTACAATACAATATATTTTAAGAAATAACAACTTAAAACCTAAATTTTAAGCATGGTAAACTTTTCAGACAGGAAAAGAACTGAGCCTGAATTTATGTCTAAGTCCTCAAGAGACTACTGGACAAAACTGAGTCCTAAATGAAGTTAAGGAAGTAATTAAACACGCAGCGATAGTGACATCTAGTGTTCACAACTGCAAGCCAGCTACACTCCCATTAAGTTCTCAAATGCTTGTCTTTTTTTTTTTTTTTTTTCTACCAGGGATCGAACCCCAAGTTCTCAAATGCTTAAAGAACTATTCAAATATTCTCTTGAAAAACTAACTTGTATAGTGTGTCAAAAAGTCATCTCCCCCCAATATCATCCACAATCAAAGAGTTCCACAGGCTTCCTTTCAGACAATAAGGAAAAAACTGAGAGTAAATTAAAGACCGAAAGGTAAAAAGCGTTGTTTATTTCACGTGATCAATACCTCAAAATGCTCCCACTCATTCGTTACACTTGAGACACACTGCGCGTCAAGGCGGCCCCGGCTGTGCTCACAGGTATCTAAACTTCCAGCCCTCCAACTACAGATACTGCAGAAGACAGTACTTCATAATACATCGAGAAAAGTTTAGGACATTTCAGAAATACTTCAAGAAGATACAAAGAAAAGAAATTTCAGTGATTGTACTGAGGAACAAGCCTACATTTTAGCCCTTACTATATTTTTGCTGCCTTGAAAGGTTCATTTATCGAACAATTTATATTTTTGTCCAAGGGCTTAGAATTCAGCAGCATAGGTTAACTTGGCATAGTATTTTTATAGTTTTATATTGCAGGTGAATCTATAAAAGTAAGCAAAATTTCAACAATTTAAAATATTTTTGGCCAGGATAAGATTGTGTAGAAAGTGAACATTAGATGGAGCTTACCTATTTGTTTTTGAATGTTCATCCTTTCCCCGTTTAACTCCAAATATTCTTGTGATCAAGGAACTAAAAAGAAGAGTGGATGAATTTCGCACCTAATGTAAAAATAAACACAATAAAGGATTAAGAAACATTTATGGCATGAAACCAACATTTATAATGATCAAAGTAGATACTCAAATTCACTACTCTTCGCTTAGTATGGGGCTGAAGAAAATATAATTTATGCTCATAAGACAACTTTCAAAAGAAACTTTACAGAAACTGACTCAATGACTTCCTCTTAAATTGGGCTCTTTCTTTCTATACTTCTGCTATTAACAACTGTTTTCATGGTATTTTGTACTTGCATCATCGAATACCATTTCTTTTTAAAGAGAAAAACAAAACTTTTTCCATAGCCTTCCTGACCATGAATATGCCAGGAAAGACCTAAACTCTCTGTATTTTCTTTCTGTGATTATCCACCTATGAGAAAACACTTGCAGCACTTGATGTCAAAGAAACCATGTAATTAATACAACCAAAAGTGATAAATAAGCAAAATGTTATTTATTAACCTTGCCATGCCAGTAACCTACTCAAGAAATGTTAACTTTGAAATTATTTGAAATAAATAATAAAACTAAGAGGTAAAAATTTTAATTAATGAACCTGAGCCACTCCTCCAAGATACTAACAGAACACATCTTTTCCAAACCAGTGTGCCAAGATGCTTTGGAACTACCCTGCCAAATCAGAACAGAGTTGTGTAATCCTGCACTGCCTTCCCTACAGTATGCACGGCACTATTACCAGTACCACATCCAGAATTAGAACACACAGTCACCACAGAGGTCATATTCGCATGAGGTGGATATCATTATCATATGGTATGTTAAGTAGCAATATAAACAGAAAGCTCATTAAAAATAATAAGCAGGACTTAGAAAACAAGTTTCCTAAAACCACTGCAGTAAAAATTACGAATTCAAATGCCCAGAAGGACCAGCAAGCAATGGAGGAAACAGAGAACTGTGTCTAACGCAATCAGCACTCGGCTTTAGCTGCCTGGCTGCCACTGGGGAACATAAACCCAGTGTTGCCCGATCTGTCTTTTCTAGAGGAGCCAGAAGCCTGATTCTTATGTGAAATCTCACTATTTTGAAATGTTGGCAACAAATTAAAGAAAAGGAAGGAAAATCCACTGTGGAGGCCAAAAAAAACAGCAATGAACATTTGTCCTATTGGCCACCAGCTTCTAAGCTCTTCTAGAAGCCCCACACTGCTTCAGTTCATCCCTGGTAACCCTGGAAGGGACTTTATAGATACACTGGCACAATTCATACCAAAACGGCAGCGAAACTCTAAAATCAGAAGATCTACTTCCATTCATCCAACTATCAATAAACACTTATGGAGTGATTACTGTGCATCTTCCCGACTACCCCTAAACAAAAAAGCAGTCCAACTGCTACTGCATCAGTACTGCCTCTGCCCCAGCTCAGGGCTGGATTACTTTTTACCCAGTCTACTCAAATAGTTCTCAGGCTCACAGATCTAAAAGGACTTGGCAAAGACTTTGTTTCCTCTCAGAAGTCACAACAACGAAACACAAAACGAGGGGTTCGGGCTATGGCTCAGTAGTACAGCACTTCCGCAGCATGCAAAGGTCCGGAGTTAGAGCTCCTACGTGGTGAAAAAAACAGAAAGAAAGACAGGAGGGATCCAGAGGGGTGAAGTGAAGAGAAAAGAAAGAAACAAAATCACAAATTCCACCTTGCCCTAAACCAACCTTTGTGACAAAGGTGGCGAAGTTAAACCAGGAGTAACAAAACACTTCACAAAGTGAACAGGCACCTCCACAAATAAACATTTGCTTGAGGCAGTAGGCTGAAGGCAGGAGGCACGTGACAGCTCAGTGATACTACAGACTGAAAGCTTATGCACCCCGACTCCCAAATTTAAATGTTGAAACCCTAACCCCCAAAGTAATGATATGAGGAGGTGAGGAAAGTGTAAGATTCAGTTAGATAGTGACAGCTCTACCCTCCTAGGGATATTAGTCCCCGAAGAGAAGATGCTAGAGACACTCTGCCCCTGCCACCATGTGGGGATGAGTAAGAGTCCCTCCGTGAACCAAAACACAACCCTCAGTGGACAGTGAACCTGCCAGGACCTTATCTCAGATTTCCCAGCCTGCAGAACTGTGGGAAATACATTTCTGTGGCTTCTAAGTCAGAGTTTGTGGTATTTTGTTACAACAATCAGAACAGACTCACATACCCACTATAAAGTAGCTGTGGATGACCATTACCTATCTCCACAGGTGTACCAAAATGGTGATATTCTATCAGGCACTCTGCATTACTTACTTAAGAGTCCCAGGTAAATTTCTTTTTTTTAAAGAGCTTTCCCTCATCAGCTATTTGATTTCCCCATTAACTCAGTGTAGAATTATTTCCAAATATTTACCAATTTTCAGTTCATAGCATAGCAACCACCAAAGGGACCAAATGATTGTATTTTATTTTCATTTTAAAAATTACGTTTCATTTTATTGAGGTAAAATTCATATACGATAGAACTTAGCATTTCTATAAAGTATTTTAATCAGTTGTCTTTACTACCTCCCCAAAGTGAGAAATTATTTCCACTAAATACTTCAACGTTTCATTACCCCAAAATGAAACCCACAGGCATTACTCATCATTCCCTATCCTTAAACAAATGGAAAGTGCTATCTACTGTTTTCTCTATACATCTGCCTATTTCAGACACTATCTATGCAAGGGACCGCTGCGTGTCAGGTAGTCTTTCCTGCCAGGCCTCTTACACTCAACACAGTGTCCTCAGGTTCACCCATGGTGTCACAGAGAGCATGCTATTCCCTTCCAATGGCTGGCTAATATCCTATTGTACAGATATTCCACATTTTAAAAGTCTGTTCAGCATTTGATGGGCAATGGGCTTGTCTCTACTTTTTGACTGTCATGAAAAATGATGCTGAGAAAATTTATATACAAGCTTTTGTGTGGACATGTTTATTTCTCTTGGGTTATACCTAGAAGTGGCAGGCGCAGTCATAAAGTAACTCCGTCTAATCTTTGGAGGAATGGTGAAGTGGTGATACCATTTTATACTCTCACCAGCAATTTATGAGGGCTCCAATTCCACCAATTCTCCAATTTCTCCACATCCTCCATAATACTTATGAGCGCCCATCATTTTTTATTTTATTAAATATTATGCTACTGATTTGCATTTCTCTAGTGACAAATGATCTTAAGCATCCTCTAATGTAGCATCTTCTTTGGAAAAATGTATTCAAGTTCACTGTCCATTTTTAATTGAATTACCTTTGTGTTATTGAATTATAAGAATTCTTTATATGTTCTGGATATTAGACTCTAGATATATTATTTGCAAATCTTCTGTCCCATTCTGGGACTTGTCTTTTCATTTCTTGATGGTATCTTTTGAAATGACATTTTTATCTTTTCTTTTTCTTTTTTTTTTTTTTTTTGCGGTACTGGGGATCGAACTCAGGACCCTGCGCTTGCTAGGCAGGCGCTTATTCCACTGAGCTATATCCCCAGCCCCTGACATTTTTATCTTGATTAAATCTAATTTACCTAATTTATTTTGTTTTTTGTTACTTTATATGTCATATCTAAGAAACGGTTACCTGTTTCAAGTTACAAAATTTTACACTTTAAATTTTTCTTCTAGAAGTTTTATAACTTTTACACTTAGGTTTTTGGTACTGTTATGGTTGATACATTATGTCAACTTGGGGAGTCTACAGGTTTGGCTCAGTGACTCAGCAGAAAGCCAGGGTGCTTACTGTGTATACAGCCTGAGCCTGTGGAAGAGAAGGGCATGGAAACTGAGTGCTACACGCCCCCTGGGTGGGGGCAGCCTGTTTACAATGCAAGGGAAGAAAAGAGGCTGCTTGCTGCCATTCCTCTCTTTTGCTGGTTGTTTTTGCTGTGCTCTGCTGCCCTGAACAGTTTGCCCTCTGCCATGTGCCACTCTGCCTCAGAACCAGCCAAGTATGGACTGAGACCTCCACCAACTGTAAGCTAAATAAACTTTTCCTTCCTTCATTTTGGGCGTTGGGTATTTTGTCTCAGCAAGAGAAAAGTAACCAAGACAGGTACGTTTTTAGTTATTTGAACATGGGATAAGATAGGAACTAATTTCATTCTCTTACATGTAATATCTAGTTGTCCTAGTAGTAATATTCTTTTTCCACTGAAGTCATTCTTCCTTATTAAATGAGGAAGTTGGACAATCAATCCTATTCTACTGATTTATACATCTATCCTTCTTCTAATATCACAATCTTTTATTATTGCTTTTTCACAATTTTCAAAATTAGGACTTGTGAATCCTCTTTGTTCTTCTTTTTCAAAACTGCTTTGCCTATTATAGTTCCCTTGTATTTTCTTATATATTTTACAACCAGCAGGTCAATTTCCGCCCCCAAAAGCCAGATGAGATTTTAACAGGGAATGTACTGAATTTATAGGTCAGTGAGTTCTTCCAGTAATGAACACAGGAGATCTTTTGATTTGTTTTGGCTAGATAGCAAATTCAAGGCCAGCCTGAACTGCATAGCAAGATCCTCTCTCAAAAATAAAACAACAACAAACAAGAGGAAACAGGCAAGCCCCCTGTTACGGCTTGTATCTGGATGCTCCCAAAAGCCTCCTGTGGTCACAGGTGGGGCTCTTCAGTGGCTGGATCTCTGGTGTGACACGCTGTAGTGCTGTTTATCACTTGTTGCTGCTGCTTCACTACTTTGCCACCTTCTGCCCACCATGAACTGTTTCTCTTCTGTGATGCCACCCTGCCTTGGAGCCAGTCAACTATGATGTGAAATCTTTCTTCCTCTAACTTTGGGTGCTGGATATTTTGTCTCAGCAGTCTGAAAAGTAACTAAGACACCTTCCAAGGTAGCTGAAATACATCTCCTTTATACCCTTGTAACAACCAAAACTCTCCTCTACAAGAGCACAATTTTTAGAGTCAGTAGTTTTTTGTACTTAGACAAAGATATTTCATCTTTTTGAGCCTTGTTCTTTATTGATGAAATGTTGCTTATATTAGCACCACTGAGATAAATTAATGTAAATGATGCTGGGTACGTGAAAATACTCAGTAATTACTGACAGCCATTATGACTATCTTATTCATCTTTATATTTCTAAAGCTTAACATATCATCTACAAAACAGTAGGCATGTCTAATGCCTACTCTGCTTACAACAATAAATGTGCTCTGTATTTTAAAAATGTCGACTCCAAAACATGAAGCACTCATTTCTGATACTTTCAGTTTTGCCAAAAAGGTGCTGGTGGACACAGGAGGTGGAGATCGCCAGGTTTCACTCTGATAAAGCCCTTTCACAGAAAATATTTCTTGTATTGTCCAGAATTAAGCTTGAAGAACACAATATTGATATAGCCAGCAATCAGTGTTATGATCTCTTATTTTCCTGATGAGCAAGCTATGTTTCTACCTCTCTGACCACACAAAATACAGGTACTGCTCTGTTTCCTATAAATGTGAAAGGTAAACAGTATGTCCTCAAGAGTAGTTATGCAATACTCCTAGACAGAATTCCAGAAGTCTGTGTCTCTTACAGGAAGATGCCCAAAGTTCCAAGCAAGAGTTGGCAACCTTGAGGACTCCTTCTCACACTAGGAGTCTACACTTTTGGCTGCTACTGAAATAGACTGACTCATAATTACAGGCTTCTCATGTAGGTATGAAATGACTTGTGCAACTCACTAGATGGAAAGACTTGACTTTCGAGTAAATATTCTAGTTTAATATCTTGTTTCTTTTCTCCTCTCTCTTTGCCATGCATTTTTCAAATCCTTCAAGTGCCTACAAAACATTTACTGTTTTCCTTTATTCTAGAAGACACAATGATAAGGGAAAACAAATAAACAAACAAAAAACTATGATGTTGCCCCAGAAATCAGGAAAAAGTACATGAAAGTTTATTTTCTTAAATCCAGTGAGTCACTAGGCCCCACACTCTTTAGAGCTCTAAACCAAAACATCCCTGGATAGTGATCATACCACAAATGGCAATGTGACCCGGACTTCTTTCATTTTAGTGTTTTTTCAACTTTTGATAGACAGTTCATAGTTCTCATTTAATGTACTAATACAGAGAGTCCACATTACAAAGCATCCAAAAGGAAGACACAGTAACATACTGGAGCAATTCTGCTCCCAGATCAATATTATCAATCATTAGGGAAACGCAAATCAAAACCAGAATGGGATACCACTTCCTATCACATTAGGGTGGGCTATTGTTAAAGAAATGCAAAGTAATAGGTATTGGTGAAGATGTAAAAAAACTGGAACTATTATATATTGTTGATGTGAGTATGCAGTGGTCGTGCTATTGTAGAAAATAGTTTGGCAGTTCCTCAAAAAGTTAAACATGGAATCAGTACATGATATACCCAAACGGACTAGAAACAGGAACTCAGATAACTGGTACATCAATATTTCACTGCTGTGTTATTCACAATAACCAACAAGGGAAAACAATCCAGAAGTCCATCAACAGATGAATAGACTTTTAAAAAATGTGTTGCACATGTATAAGGGAAGATTATCCAGCCAACACAGACAAACCTAAAAGATATTATAGCAGGGAATATAAGCCAAACACAAAGGGACAAATATTTGATTCCACTGATTTTTTTTTTTTTTTTTTTGTCTTTTTGAGACAGGGTCTCGCTATGCAGTTAGGGCTGGCTTGTAGCCTAGGCTGGTCTCGAACTCACAACGATCCTCCTGCCTCAGCCTCCTGAGTGCTGGGATTACAGGCATGCGCCACCACACCCAGCCTCTGATTCCACTCATGTTTTACATCAGGAAATTTGTAGGTACAGAGAGTAGAACTGAGGTTACAAGGTATGAAGGGAGGGAAGCCGAAGAGTCAGTGATTAACAAGTATAGATCTGTTTGGGATGATGAGAAAGTTCTGAAAATGCATAATGGTAATGAACATTGTGAGCATACTTAATAACACTGAATTGCATATATTTAAAAATGGTTAAACTGGTAAATGAAAGAGAAAGATAGAACCAGTAGTGATGGCACATGCCTATAATCCCAGAACTCTGAGGAGGCTGAGACTATCTTGGGGAACTTAGCAAGATCCCATCTCTAAATTAAAAAAATATAAAATGGCTGGGAATGTAGCTCAGTGTGAAGGCCCTGGATTCAATCTCCAGTACCATAGGAAAAAAAAAAAAAGATAATCGTTTAAACGAACGTGGTAACAATATGATAGGGGTTTATAACAACATAAAGGTAACATGTATAATGACAATACAAAGATTGTGGGTAAGAAATAGAAATACACTGTTATTAAGTTCTTAAACTTTAAATGGCATGGTGTAATATCACTTGAAGGCAGATAGTGGTAAGCTAAAGATAAATGCTATAAACCCTAAAGCAACCACTAAAATAAAATAAGTAGTTATGGCTAAAAGAAAATCAACAAATAAGATAAAATGCAACCATCAAGTATTAAATCAGAGCTTGATGCCAGAATTTATTCCTCCCCTAGAGAAACTCCTTGATAAAATGCAGAATGTATTTTTTTATCACTCTGTGAAAGGTCAGTTTATTAGAACCTACTCAAAAGCATAATTAAGTCAGTGAAAATAAATGATAAAAGCACTCACTGCCCAGACTGGTGAGGTAAAGCCCAGAATTGCAGCCTTGGCTCCATCAGCGACAAAAGGAATGACATTTTCTCCCAGACGCGTGTCTCTGAATAATGCTCGGAGGATATTTAGAGCATGGACCTAGAAGGAAGAGCTCAAAATCAGCTCTGGGTTGAAAACTATGTTACTGCTTAAACCTTGCACAAGATTACAAAAAGAAATTGGCTATTTACAAATGATATAGCAGATTAATAAAACATACTCAATAACTGATAATTAAAATTAGTAAGACTAAAAAATGGGTTGGGAAATTGGAGGACGAAAGAGGATTTAAACAAAACAAAACAGGCCATGGCGTGTACACACAACCAGCAAGGTGAGTATAAACTGCAGGAACTGCAAACATGTACTAATAAAATTTTAAATTAAATAAAAGGTTCTAGGAATGAAATTAAGAAGTGTGATTTCATGAACATATACAGCATCCTGTAGCTAACACATAAACACATACTCTTCTCACGGACACACGTAACATGTACTTTCTGGAAACCCAGACACAAATAAAGTCACAACAAATACCAAATAATCACTATTTTATATTCTTTGACAACAGTGGAACTAAATTAGAAATAACTTTTAAAAATACTTTCTAAATTGACTAATCAAAGGAAAAGAAAGTTTAATAAAGCTAAATAATAATGAAGCTACTACATAAGGATGGACCTTAGTGAAACTTAGAAAAGAAATGTGCACTTAGACATGTACATGAAATGTGTCTATTCAAAACTGTGACTAAAAATGAAGGTGCTGTGTTGACTTAAGATGACAGAAAACAAGACAGAAGGAAATAAAAAGAGAAATAAGTTTAAAAGCAAAGATACAACTAAGGACACCAACAAAACTACAAGCTGATTCTTTGAAACAAAAGACAAGACCAAGCAAAGGGAAAGGGAAGGGTCAGGGAGCAGGGCCGTGGAGGAGGACATGTCGCAGGCACAGAGAGGACAGCACACAACACGATGCTGTGACAACCCCATAGGAGTCAGTCTGAAGAATTAAAATAAAATGAACCATAGCCTCAATGCATAATTTATCAATGCAAATTCAGGGAGAAACTAAACACCTAGAGAGATACTATTGTTAAAGAAAATCAACAGTGTAGTGGCTCACACCTGTAACCCCAGCACTCAGGAGGCCGAGGCAGGAGGATCGTCATGAATTTGAGACCAACCTGGGCTACAAAGTGAGCTCAAGACCAGCCTAAACTACACAGTGAGACCCCATTTCTGCCTCAAAAAGACATAAATAAATAAATAAATAAATAAATGAAAGAAAGGAAAAGAAGACGAAAATCAATAGTTAAAAACCCTCCCAAAGACTTAAAAAAACCGTAACAATAAAGAAAAGGTCCCTCATGATTTTATAAATGAATTATACATTGAGAACACACAACCTCCACCTTACACAAGCTGCAAGAGAAGACACCCAGATTTATTTTATGAATCTAACATAACCAGGTTATCAGAATAAGGTCTGAACAACTACTTTGGAAAAATAGTAGCATTTGTTAAAGCTGAACATAAACTGACTGTATCCAATAATTATTCTTAAGTGCATCCTCAACAGAAACATACAATGTATGTTCACCAATTAACATGTCTGAGAACTATCTTAAAAGCACTATTTTTTTTTTTCTGGGGTTTTGTGCAAGATTTAATAAAAAAACAGACAAAAACAGGAATGGGTGCTTTCCACATTTTCCAGGTCGTGAAAGTTGGCCAGGATTATTCAGGGCGTGGTTCCAAGCTGCATTAGTGGAGCAAATACAAAGTGCCGTCCTCCTCCCGGGTCATGCTCACAGGCGCAGCAGTGCACCGTGGCTCGGTCAAACCAGGACATCAAGGTGGCTCCTCTCTGGCCAGCAGGGACTGTGCCTGCCTAGGGGCGCTGCGCTGTGAGCAGCAGGGCAGAGCTTGGGCTGGGCCAGACCTCCACACTGCACGCTGAGACAGGGCTAGCTTATTGACAGGCTGCTGAGCCTTAATACTGACAGTGAGCATGGTGGACGTGGAGAAGGGCTCTACTCAAGACGTGGGCGGGTGCTGCACCACCCCACTGCTGGAGCTTGACCAATCTCAGAAAACCATGTGAAGAAAGTGGTGATAAACACAACAGGAAGTTGGAATGGTGCAGACAACCCACACACCAGTCTGTCACATATCCATACCCATAGTTAAAGACGACGACAACAATGATAAAAGAAAGGTACAGACGAAAAGCCGCGCTCAGGTTGTGCTGTCGCCAGCCAGGAAGAGTGTGTTGAGTGACATGGGATACGGCTAGTCTTTCTTCAAGTCCCTGGATTCAAAGAGCTTCAGCCGTTCCTGCACTGTTAGGCCTTCCTTCAGACTACAACAGGGGACCGGGAAGCGGGCGCGAGTCAGTTATCCCATGAGACCTGCTCAATTACAGACTTGGACCTGATATTTCGGAGTTGCCGGGTGACACAAGATCTGTCTTTCTTTAGAAAGTCAGGATTGCTTTTAGACTTCATTATGTCATAGCCTGCCACAGCAGTGCTCTCGGGGAAAAGCACTATTCTTAATAAACCAAAATTTCAAAGTATCAATATGTTCATCTAGAATGGGAAAACTACATTATTAACAATGAAAATGAACAAATTACCATATTGATGGATATCATAAACACAATGTCGACCAAAAGAGATCATATCAAAAGTACAGTTTAAAACATGTAGCTTGTGTGTTTGCTTGTTTTTACACTACTGGAGATTCAACCTGGGGTCTTCATACTGACCTATATTCTCAGTCCTTTTTGCTTTTTATTTTGAGACAGGATCTTGTTAAACGGGTAAACTGCCCAGGCTAAAATTTATAATCCACTCAACTCAGTCTCCCCAAGCATTAGGATTGCAGGCATGAGCGACCACGCCCAGATATGTGTGCTTGTATCTTTATAGAATTCAAATAATAAATAAAACTGAAACTAAGGCGTTAGAAGTTAGCACAGTGGCACTCTTGCGGACGGTGCTGACTGCAGGAGAGCACGAGTGGGCTTTCGGGGGCTGGAACTGTTCCATGTCTTGTTGGCTACACAAGTGTGTTCCTTTGAGAAACTATACCGAGGAACATGTAAGACTTGTATAACTCTCTGCATGTATACAATAATTAAAATGCAAAATACATATTAAAAGTGGGTGGGAGCATCATGAGAAAGGAAAACCACAAGCCAATCTCATAAATCCAGTGAAAGACACAAAAATCTGTTTTTTAAAAGTTTTAAACCAAATTTGACAATGTATAAAAATATTATGTCCAAGTTGGGTTTATGCTCAGTATATAAATAGTATTCACTTAAAAAATTAACATAATTCATAGAATTTGCAAATTTTAGGGGGAAAAAAGTCTGTATTGCAAAAGATGCCAGAAAGCATTCAATAAAATTCACTTTCCTTGATAAGGTAAAGGACAGAGTAAAAATTACAATAAATAACAAAAACAATATAAGGATTCCTACTATCTCTATTTCTATTCAAAATTCCACTACAGGTTTCACCAGCAGAATAAGGAAAAGTTTTCAAAGATTTAGAGCTGGGCACGGTAGCACATTCCTATAAAGGCAGCATTTGGGAGGATGAGGCAGAAGGATCACAAACCCGAGGACGGCCCGGTCTACATTGCAAGTTCAAGCCTGACCTAGGCTACATACTGAGAGCCTGTCTTTTTTTTTTTTTTGCAGTACCAGGAATTGAACTCAGGACCTTGAGCTTGCCAGGCAAGTGCTTACACCACTGAGCTATATCCCCAGCCCTGAGAGCCTGTCTCAAACAAACAAAGATTAAGAATTAGAAAGGTAAAACAAAAGTATCATTATCTACTGAAAATATGATAACCTATAAAGAAAACCCCAAAGAATTCACAGACAAGTCATCTGTTATAGCAATTCCGGTAAAGTAACAACAACTGAACAAAAATCAACTGTATTGTTACACAATAGCAAAAGATAATACAAAATTTTAAAGTATCATTTATGATTACAGGGATAAATATATACAGAAATAAATCTCACATAAAAGCTATAGAACTTTTATGGGGGAATTTTTATTTTTTAAAAGATAGGGTCATACTATGCTGCCCATGCTGACCCTGAACTTCTAGGCTCACACAATCTTCCTGCCTCAGCCTCCTAAGTAGCTGAAACTACAGGGATGTGCCATTGTGTCCAACCTGGAAAACTATTTTTGAAGATAATGTCAGACATTAAGGAAGATCTGAATAAATGGAGAAGCGAGCCGCATCACAGTCATTCTACTACTAAGCTAGACCTCAAGCAATATTCAATAATGAATGAGAAATCATTCTTCCTAACAAAAGAACACATTTGAATTCCAACCAAAACTCCAAAAAGATATTTTGTTGAATTTAATAAGGTGATTCAAAGGTTTATATAAAGGTGTAACAGGACAAATATAATAAGGCAGTTCTGAAGACAGAGACTGACTCATCTTATGCAATATCATCAGTTACTATGGTAATAAAATTAGTAAAATTACCATAGGGTAATTAAATGGTAATTACCCTATGGTAATTAGAATCACTGGTAATATAGTAATTAAAATCATTGTTTTGGTCCCAAGATAGATTAATAGACCAAAGGAAAAGAGAACAAAATGGAAAATGAAATTATAGTATTCTTATTTTACAAGTAAAACCAAATTATAGGTGATATAATGAATCTTTGAACTATATCAGCATAGAAAAATATGCACTGAATATAATGAACATTGAAATCAATTCCAGTTTAAGAAATTAAACATTACAAACACAATTTAAAATTAAAGCACACATGAAAGTCTAAAGTGAATGCATATTCACTTTCAAAATTTTAGATGCAATAATATTATAAAATAACTTCTATCAGTTGTATGTTTTCACCAGAGTTTTAAAACAGTTCATTTTATTTATTTATTTACGGGGGGGCTCTTTTTCAGACAGGGTCTTGCTATGCAGTTCAGGCTGGCCTCAGGCTCACACAATCCTCCTGCCTCAGCCTCCCAAGTGCTTGGATTACAGGTGTGCGCCACCATGTGCAGCAAATAGTTCATTTTAATAAATATGTATCAACTAAAGCAATGCTTTATTTTGTAGACAAAAGACCAAAACAAAGCATCCAAAAAAGTATTCATATAAAACCTCAAATATCTGCCTATGTATAAGAGTTATATATCTTTTAACAGATACTTTTCAAAAATAATGCACAGCACAGATTTAAACCCAATGCCCTCCTAGCAAGTTCTGTGTATTTCCCTCATTACCTGGGGGACTGTGCTCTGTGAGTTATCTGTGGGTCCAGCCAAAGAGATTAACTCCTTCATCGTTGTTTTCAACAAATCCGTTTTTCCTTTCTTTGGTTCAGATGCCAACAAAGCCTATGAAAAAGCAACACAAAAATTAATGGGCTTTTATCTGACATGTACCTGTTTGTGGTTTCCTTGTATCAATTCTCAAAATTGAACTCCCCTAATTCAAAATTTCCTTTATAAAAGCACAGCTAGCAAGGCCCCATGTTGCTCTGGTAAGTGGGTGAGCCACGTCCCCATCGTCTGCTTGTCGAGCCTGTGAAGAGGCTGCACGATGGCTCTTACTGACTACGCCTTGGGCACCGTAACTTGGTGGCAAGCTTCTGACAGAAGTAAGTCGGTCACTCTTGTGAGCAAATTTAGCCAACACAAAAATTCCCTTTACTTAATTGTTTTGAGGCTTCTTAGGGATTGATCAGTTACTTAATATGTCACAGAAGAGTCCACTCCTAGAAGACTGACTGAACTGTATTTAAAACTCCACAGGACAAGAAGAAATACTACAGAATCCAAAGGGGTCCTGCATTTGAAGTCTTAGGAGTTGGTTATTGACTTGTGACAAACTGCTGACATTTAATAAACGTAAGTGTGCGATATCAACCCACTTCAGGCAACAAAAAGGAGCCCAGTACTGACAGGTGCAACCACGTGCACTTGAAAACCTAATACGAAATGAGAGAAGCCAGACACAAGCCGTCACATATCATGAGGCTACGTGTACATGAAACGTCCAGAAGGTGGATGAGTGGTTGCCTGGGGCGGGGGCAGCAGAGTGGAGGGGAGGGAGGAGCAACTGCTAATGGGCTTGGGGATTTTTCAAGTGATGTTCTACTCCAAAATTAGATTGTGCTAATGGTTGTACAACTCTGCAAATCCAGAAATCCTTGAATTATATGCTTTAAATACATGAATTACATCATAAGTGAATTATATTTCAACAAAGCTGTTAAAGAAAAACCACATTAGCTGCATTCTGATTTCTTTCTTTATATCTACTTTTCATGAGTACCATAGAAAGCTACTGGCTTCCCAAAGTGGAAGTTTTCAGTTACTCTGATTTCTGAAGCATTTATAAACCATGAAAGAGGAAAATATAAGCACACACACAAAACAGGTTTAAAAGAAATTTCTCACAGTGGATTTATGCTCACAAGACATACATATTATTGTTAAACACTGTTCCATGACAGTTTATAAACTAAGCAGGAAGATATTCTCCACAGTTAATACGAGAACACAACTTTACTGGTAAGTCACGCTGCGAGAAATAAATGGAACTTTCTTTGAGCAGACTTCTCACATAATTTATACTATATTCATCTCACATAAACAAAGTTACATTCAATGACCCACATATCTTCTGGGAACCACTGCTTTTTTTCTTAAAGAGCTGGGTAAAGTTAGTGCCCAGTGAGGCCTTACAAGGTACGAAAGTTCACCTCTTACTCCTGCTAATCACTGTAACCAATACCTAGGACAGCACTAGCTGAAAACCACGGGCAGGATAAACACAGAGCAGAAACACACAGCAAGCCCATGCTGTCACGTTAACATCTGTCCTCAGGGGCTGGGGATATAGCTCAGTGGAATAAGCGCCTGCCTAGCAAGCACAGGGTCCTGAGTTCATTCCCCAGTACCGCCAACAAAAAAAAAAAAAAAAAAAAAGAAAAACATCTGTCCTCAGACAAATGACACAAGTACACCAGGTCAGAAGGAATTCCAGGCAGGAGAATGAACCACACTGGTCCAGAATGGGTCAGATCAGGCAGGAGTTGATTTCCAGAGTTCACCAAACTTTAGCCAGCAGAACTAATCCACCTCTGTCAACAAGTTCTGCAACTGGTGCCCACTGTCACCAAAAAATCACGAAGGGATTGGGGATTTGACAGAGGCATAAAAAGAAGAGAAAGTATGGGAGTAATAAAAGAGAGACTTCATCTCTTCACACTGTCTTCATGACGCTGCTCCACCCTGGGCTTTTACCTGACTCCTTATCACACAGGGCCACTTGGGGTGGAGTCCGATTCAGGACTGTGAGGACACTGGCTTTTACTCTGGGATCAGGGACAGCTTAGTCTTGCTTTTTACACTATGGAGAGGAAACACCAGTTGAAAGCAATATCCTGGGTGTGCCGAGCTGGAGCAACTTTCAAGGTGAAATTTGGAAGCAAGAAGCAAACAGCAGATGTAGCACATTCTCTGTGGTGTGCAGGGGTTGCACGCACACGTGCACACACACACATTCTCACAGGCAGACGGGTCAGAAGTCAAGCAGCCAGGGCTCAGGTCTGTGCAGCACTCACTACTTTTGGGCCTCTGGCATGTCATGTAGCTTTTCTAAGGGCCAATTTCTTTCTCTATATGCAGTAGTTTCTTTCTCTATGGTAAATATAACTACCTACCTTATAGGGCTTGGGGAAGGATTAAAGGAGGTAATACATGAAATTACTAATAAATGTTAGCTACTATCAAGATTATGGTAATTTTATGGAAGTATTCAAAAGATATTGTTAATACTGAAGATGGCTGAGGATCTTAGAGTGAGAAGTAGGCTATCTTTTCTGTAATTTCGGGTGGAGGGCAGAGTGAAAGTCTGCACTTCCTGGACGTGATCAACGAATGCGCCACAGTGATGTCTGCCTACTTAACACAGGCAGAAATCTCTACCTCCCTCCCCATTACAAGACTGACATCTTACAAGGTTTGTTGCAAGAACAGCTGTCACAGAACACTGGCCACATAAAACAAAGCCACAGATCCTACATGTAGTATTGAAAAGACAGAGACAGCCCTCACATGCCTTACTTGTCTGTCAAGGAGGCTGGAAGACACTACCAGAAGACTAACAGCTACAGCCTGGAGATAAGTACCTGTATGTAGAACGGGATCCCAGCACTGCGCCTTGTGGCACAGAGTTTGGATGAAGGGTCACTGCATTTAATTTCCTCCAAAACACTCCATAACCACTGTTCTGGCAGCTTCTGCAGATTCATATTAGGGCACCTAAAAGATACGTATAAATGAACATTTGGAATTATCAGGTAGCACAAGATAAAAGTATAAACTACGGCTACACACGCACACTGACAGAATGAATACAGTACCTTCCCCTCAGATCCAGAGGGGGGAACTAAACAACACCTCCTTATCCTTCTCACCTGCTCTCTACTAGGTGTCTTAGAATTTCAAGCTATTAAAGGTCCCAATTCTTTCAACTAGTGTGTGCCAGGCACGTGTGTACTGGCTGAAAGTAAGCTTTAATACATCTGCTTGCCTCCATATTCACAATGTTCTAAAGAAGATTAACCAAGTTCTCACAGATGTTCATATTATACGAAGCAAGATTTCGCCAGGCAGGGTGGTGCAGCTATCAGGAGGCTGAGGCAGGAGAACTGCAAGTTTGAGATCAGCTAAGCAACTCAGTGAGACCCTGTCTCAATAAAATATGGCATTCTAGGATGGTAAAGTAGGATGATTGCAAGGTTGACCTCAACACAGGCAACCTGCAATACCCTGTCTCAAAACTAAACTTAGAAAAGGGCTGGGGATTTATATATATCTCAGTGCAAAGCCACCGGGTTCAAATCTAAAATCTAGTACAAAAGAAAAAAAAAGAAGAAATTAATTAATTAAAAATAAAACAAGTTGAAAAAGGACTGAGGATATAGCTTAGCTCTCTCTGGGTTCAAGGAAAAAGAAATTACGATCTCCGACAAGAGGATGTAACTTTAGGGTGCACTGTAATAAATGTTCTATGTGTACCTAGACTGTATACATTTAAAGTAAACACAGTTTGTATTAGTTTAACCTCTATCAAAAATCAAAACTCCAAAACCTAGGGAATATTAAGAATACAAGTTATCTTGGAGAAGGCAAAAATGTTTCAAAGTTACTTGAACATTAGGTCTGTGGCTTCCACTCTATTGCATTAAGTGTTATCCTAGAGTGTCTACAAACATGTAATTTTTTTAATTTTTAAGTTTACCCTCTACCAGATTATATAATGTCATCTGAAGAATGGCACTGCCATTGGCAGGCAGACACAATTACCTTTGAAGGACGGTACCTGGATTTAATTGAAATTAATATCTGGAAATAAACAGATACAGACCAAATGTAAAAATCATTATTTTTAAATTGAGGGAGAGAATCTGCAGAAAAGAAAACTGATTTACAATTTGCAGTGAGAATTAGATTTCTCAAAAATACATTTTGGTTTTCTTCATTCTAGTTTGGTGTCAAATACAGAACTTCAGTTTCTGACTACATATTCCAAAAGACAACTCAGCATATGCTTCGTACAGGTCTCTCTCCCTCTGTCTCTGTTTCTCACCCCCTAGGGGCAATTCTGCTGGGTGTGGCACACACCTGCAGCACTCAGGAGCTGATGCAGGAGGACCACCATGAGTTTGGGGTCAGTATAGGTTACAGAGTGATTTCAGTGGCAGCCTGAACTACGCATATATAGCAAGAGCCTGCCTCACAAAACGGGGAGGGGGGGGCACCTAGAAAGGTCTGACGTGGATTTAAAGATTTTCAACAATAAAAGTATAATCAAATTTCCCTACTCACAGCAGGGTCTGTGATTTTGAAGGTTTCCTTTCAGTATGGATTAAAGCCACCTCCTCACCCCTGCTTCTTCCCATCCAACAGCCACCAAAACCAGTCCTCACATCTCCGAACCACTAAATTACAGGAGAGTCAAAGTCATAACAACTAAATGAAATGTGTGAACCTTGTTTGGATCCTGATTTTAACAAACCAACTGTAAAAAAGATGTGGCTGATACTAGTGCAAACTTACATACTTTCAAATACTAGAGGACACTAGGAATTACCTATAGGGTGTGACAATGGCACTCTGGACACGGAAGAAAGTGATCACCCTTTTAGGGACACACACCGAAGTGTGCAGAGGTAATGGTCACAATATAACACTTCAGCAAAGCACACCCCAAAGAGACAGGTGAACTAAGGGGTCATAGAACTCCGATAACTACTGACTTAAAGCAATGCATTCCATTATGTTCTCTATGTTTAAACATGTCTGTGTACATACACAGTTATACGTTTGAGATTTTTCATAACTAAAATAATCTTCCTACCTTTTCATATTTTTAAGGTTTGAAGTACTTCCTAATCCCTGTATCTCATATCATTTTAAAGATACATGCCTCATATTTCATAGAATAATTTATTATTAATACTATACAGAGCCCTTCCCAGTCCTCATCATGGCCCAGGAAGTTCACATTTGTAACTCCATGGGAAAGTTACTGGAATCCTAGCGAATTAATTCCAAGCTACCACTTCCAGTGCAACCCATGGCGAGAATAAAGACGACAAGGCCTGTTTGTAGTTATGGGGAGCCAAGGGTTCCTGAGTCCAGGCACGATGATGGCCATCTGGAACCAAGGCCTTGACCCACGGCCAAACCCAGGTTTTATTCATTCATGAAGAAGGAAGTGGCTTGAGGACCAGTGACTGTGAGAACCGTGGGAAGCAGGCGAGTGCCATGAGCTGGGCCAGATTGGAGGCCTTGAAAACACCTCTGCAAATGCAGGGAGAGGATGTGCAGAAAGAGTAACCTGCATAACATAATTCGAGGTAGAATGTGATGTTTTGGGGTTGGTGCTTCAGCTCTGATGTGTAATTCTTTATGCCCTGGAAGTCATAGCCTCTAATGTCGAGGCTTGATCCCAGCCAACAGCATGGAGCACGGCTCTCCATCCTATCTTGCCCGGCTCACACATTTTTTATTTGGGAGCTATGGGAGGCTGGAGAAACACTGTCCTGTTGTCTTTGCTTTAAAGACTACACATCAACGCCTTGGCTGGACTGATCTGCATTGCTTAAAGCCAACTGAAGGGGTAAGGAAAAGTCCCAGCCAGCTCTGCACACATCAGTACATGGAAATAGGGCCAGGTTCAGCCAAAACGGAGACAACTGCTCCTCCTTAAGTGAACCAGCTCTACAAATACTACCAAGCTTAATATAATCTTCACAAGTTTGTCAATCAAAATCTGAAACCCAAATTCCTTAAAACAATTATTTAAGCACCAATGATACCGTTATAGATTAGAGTAATGCCTTCTTTTGGTCCTTCTTCACTGCCCCCTCACCACAAAAAGGTGTACTGGGGGTAATGCACGCCACCATAAATGGCAAGGCAAATAAGGAGAATCAATGCAAAAGCCATCTTTTGATGTGCTAAACACCGAGAAAAGAGCTGGGGTTACCCAGAGATGAAGAAAGTAAAACTACATGATCTAATATTACCTGTGAATGTCATTTACTTGTATTCCTACCACCACAGGGCCTTACAAATGATGCTGCAGTGTAAGGTCAAGCCTTCTGTAGGTTTCACTGTTTAGGAAAAATCTAAGAGGCAAAAGGAACTGCAGGAGCTGAACGGTACTTTCCTAGTTCCCTTGTTCCTATCCAGTGCACTGAAATATGCGCAGACCAAATGCTAGCTCAGGGATGCTCCTTAACACCCAGGCCTGTCTGGACCGGCACACACCTTCGGGAATAGGCAGACAGACCTGGGATCAGAGTGAGCTACCTCACCACATACCACCGTCTGCACATGAACTGACAATGGCTTTGGACAATTAAAATCTTGATCTAGTTGGTCTTCTATCTTGATCAAATACCACTTGCTTCAAAAATCAACTGTGACCAGAATCCAACCCCCTACTTAATATAAAGTCTAACCTTAACTTTTCTAAACTCCTACACAGACCTTAGATTCTATAAGGCTGTTCTTACTGGTTCCCGCGCTAACAACCACACACAGACACACACACATCTACCCTATATCCTCAACTAAGCATTTTGTTATAGTCTGTATTCATGCAAATTGAAGAAAGTTCTGCTACATACTGCATTTTATAAGAGTGCTTCCTTTCCGCTGTACCAGTGGTGGCGAGCCTATGGCACGTGAGTTATTTGTTTTTAAGACAAAATATGTTACTGTATGAGGTTTTTTTTTCCCCTAAACTAAAACCTCAGTATTCGGGTTTAACTGCAGTGTTGGTTTTGTGTTGTAGTCTGGGCACTCGTCTCCAGCAGGTTCACCATCACTGCCCTGTCTTTGCATTTATCTAGAGCATGAGATGCACAAGGGGTCAGGGCAGTGTGACGGAAGGCGCACACGTGTGGAGCTGAGGAAGGAAGAGATGTGATGACCGCACAAAGAGCACTGGCCAAGTCCCCAGCGGCAATTCATAATTTAGATTCTTTGCTAACTTAACTGTAAACACTTACCAGGCCTATTTATTCCCTTGAGGATTGCATACTAAGGACCAAATACACTTTCTTAATTTGGAGATTTTTAAAGCAAAGGCTAGAAGCATGTTCTACAAGGTCAAGGCTGACAAACTGCCTTCAAAAGAGCCCTCCTCACCCACTGCCAAAGATCAATGAACCTTAGGAGCTCCAGGAGTCAACTCCAACCACCTAGCTCAGACCTTGTTCTACTCTGGAATTCCCCAGGATCAAGCCATCTTTTCTGCAGAATCCTGTAATTGTCTGGTTTCCAATTTGGATTTTGCCACTGGATCCTATTTCTCTGACTTCCTGACTTCTCAAATCTGTATCTCTCCAAGGCCAGACCCTACAACCCCTATAGCCATAAAAAATAATCTGGTTCCAAAACAGAACTTCCATCCTTTAAACTAAAGTGAAACACACATTATGATATTTTAAACAAAACCCATTTATATGTTTTTAAAATTTATCCTACTGGAAATATGTCTGCCTGCTATAAAGGAAAGAAAAACATTTATTCAATACATATTACACGTCAGGTCAACTCCAGGCACGTTACAAAATGTGCCTCTCTGCTTCTCACTTTCCTTTCTATTAAATGAAGGTCACTGGACAAGAAAATTAGTTGATTCTTGTAATGTGTTTAATAAATTCTCAATACTCATTTTCTAAAAATACTACCTATGACTAAGAAATACAAGTTTAGAGAAAAGTTCCAATGGAACGCCGATATTGATGGAACAGTAGATGGCTTACATTTTGACAAAATACCCACTACACACCTACACACCACACACACTAATAACACCCAAAATATACAAACAAAAACCATAAAACCAGCTGAGCTGAAAAACAAGATAATCATCTGAGTAAAACTGAATGGAAACACAAAGACGTGGCAGATTTAGAATCAGCAGTGGTGGTCACAGAATTACTTTCTATGGGGTAACTCACTTTTCTCCCAGGATACGGAATTTCAGTGGCTTCCTCTCTCATGGAAAGACACTGAAAAAGGGTCACTGCCAGAGTTAGCTGGAGTTGCAGTTTAGGGAAAATCATAAGCACAGGAGACTCAGAACCAGGCTGACCACTAGTTCAATGACATCCCCTGTGGGGAGGGGAGAGCCAAAATGCCACTACCTAATCTTATTGCCTGGATAGAGGAAGGACCAGAAAACTCCCAGTCATAGCCAGAGAATTCAAATTTACAATACGGAAATAAATTTTGTATCACAATAATTTGGAGGCCAGGTGTGGTAGTGCACACCTGTAATCCCAGCACATGGGAGGCTGAGGCAGGAGGACCGCTGAAAGTTCAAATCCAGCCTGGGCTACAAAGTAAATTCACAGCCAGCCTGAAGTGCATAGTGAAACCCTGTCTCAAACACACACACACACACACACACACACACACACACACACACACACACACAAAGATACTTTAAAACATCAATACCTGGACATAAATTCACTCTATATGAAACCAATTTTATGGAGCTGCCTGACAAAGATCTTGAAATAACTAAGTAAATGAAGGAGTAACTTCTAGTTCAGAAAAGCAAGAAATTATAAAAAATAAGCAGTACTAAAATGAGAATAGGTATATATAAAAATAAAGGTATTAGAAATACCATAAATAGAAGTATGCTTTCAAAACAAAAAAACAGGTAAGATTAATTATAATTAGTGACTTAAAAGGGATTTTTCTGTAAAGTTTACCCAAAATAGTAGACACAATAATAAAAATATAAAACATACACATGTGTACTTATGATAAGTGATTTGGAAAAAAGGAGACCTGACTCTTTCCTGTTCCCTGAGAGCCAGAGAGGCTGTAACCTCACCAAAAGCTGTCATCACCTCCCGCTTCCTCCGCAGGGTAACCCAGGGCTACCAGCTCCAGGGTCTTCCTGCCATTGCTGAAGTTGCCTCAGCAGCCACCCTGTGGGCCCTGCCGGCTTCTGCAGCCCACACAGGAGCACTCACTCGGCTGGGAGGGACAGTGGCCTTCACTGCAGGCCACCGCTGCTGCCTCTCTTTCAAGGACAGAGGACTACACCTGGGAGGGGAAAGAGCAACGCAGGATGGGGCCCACTGTTCTTAGTCCCAGATCCCCAAACCACAATGAGCCACAGTCAACACCACTGGCCCGCCTGGAAATTCCTTGCAAGCAAGGCTGTTAAAACTTCAGCCCCACCATTTAGACAGAAACAGAGTCGTCAATTAAATGGGCACTTCTCTAGGTTAGCGAAGCTACTGCCAAGATAACTGAGGCTGCCCTGTGAGACTCTGGGAGATACTTGCCTTGGCTGCAATAGGCTTAAGACAGATCTATCCGAGACGACTGTCCTGCATCTGCTCTGGACGACTACAACCAAAGCTCAGAACTGCTCGTATCGAGAGACGCACTTTGCCAATGTGTGACTTCTATACAAACTAAGCCAAAGAACTGCCAACCAATGGGTGACAAGTTTGAGAATCCAACATAAATTTATTAAGAGTGATAGAAAACAGAATTACTCTCAAGTTAGAATTACTCAAAGAAATGAGTTTTAAATTTTTCTGCTGTCGAAGCAAGTCACAAGGCTTCACATTCAAAATTTATTTCAACCTAAGCCAAATAAATACATCCACACCTGGATATAGCATAGTGAAATTGGGAATTAAAAGATCATTAAAAACTACAGGGGACACAAATAAAAAATAAGATGGCTACAAAGGTGTACCAGTTATATCAAAGACAAGTTTGTCACTGGCAATAATAAAGATGTAACACAGTATCTTCACAGCACTGAAGGAAAGTTACTGTCAACCAGAAGTCTACACTTCATCAAACTACATCCAAAAACGGAGGCAAGATAAAGATAATTTGAGATACACAGAGTATTACTGCCTCCTGGAGAGCCTCACTAACGGAAATTCCAAAGCAGGAATGCACACAAGGTAAATTCGGAGCCTCTCCCTGGGATGTTCACTCTACCTCCCAAACTTGACATTTTCCAAACTAAATTACTGGTCTCCTGTGGAGGACCACCAGGACAGCTCTCCCTGAAAGAAGGCCATTTGTCTCCATTTTGGCTAAATGTGGCCCTAATTCCATGTATTGCTATGTAGAGAGCCGGCTAGGATAATATCCACCCCCTCAACTGGCTTTAAGCAACGCCAACAGGTCTAGCGAGGCGCTGGTGTGCAGCCTTCGAAGCGACGTGAAGGTTGGTGATGCCCTGCCTATAGCTCCCTACTGTAATTGCAAGCTAGGCTGAGAGACGCTACGCTGCGGGCTGGGACTGAGCCTCGAGAAAGAGGCTCCATTCCAGGGCATGAAAGCCAGACACCAGTGCCTCGAATTATGTTATGCGGATTTCTCCAAACTTAAGAGGCCACCTGTTCCCAGAATCTGGTACTCTTTCTGCACACCTCTCTCTGCGTCTGGCAGAGGCGATCTCAGGCCTCCTACCCGGCCCAGCTCACAGCCCTCACACTCCCACCACTCTCACAGCCACTCCCCTCTTCACAAATTAATAAAACCCGGTTTTGCCCTGGGTCGTAGCCTTTGTTCCACCTGGCTATTGTTCTAACTACACCTTCGGGCCCCCTTACTACCCCACAAGTGCAGCTGTGTGTTTTTCTTTTTATTCTCAACACAGGTTGCACTGGAAGCGGTAGACTGGAATTTACTTGTTAGAACTCCAATAACTTTTCCCTGGTATTACAAATATAAACTCCTCTGGACCACGACACGGCCCGCAGCTGGCTCTCTCTAGTCTTCCTCAGAAACTAAATCTACTCACAGTCTTCCCCAATTTAATAAGTGAGTAACAAATTTCTCTCTTCAGGGACTCAGGCCAAAAACTTTGGTGTCGTTCTTTTTCTCAAATACCAAATCTGAAGTGTCTGCACACCTGTGTGGTCTGCTTTCAGATCCCATGCACATTCTGAACACTTTTACTCTCTTCACTAGTCGCCAAGCCATTGCCAACTCTCTCTTTTATGATAACCTCCTTGCTGATCTTTAGGTTAATGTTACAGCTTACTGTCAACACAGCATTCTCACAGTTCCTTTAACAGCCAGATCCTGCCACTCTCCCACTCACAAACCCTCCTCTGACCCCACACTCAGAGGACCAGCCGAAGTCCTACACCAGGTCCATTCCCCAGTACTTCTTTATCCTCTGCAGCTCTCCCTCTCGCCCCTAACACCTCCGCCACACATGGTTTGCCCGATGTTCCTTAAAGACCCCACGTTTATGACCCTCAGGACTTCTGCATCTGGTATTCTCTCTGCCTTGAGTGCTCTTCCTCCAGACACTGACACCGGCTGTACAATACTCATTATATTTTCCAGGATGTTCAACGATTTCAGGCTAATTTTAAAAAATTGGGTAAAAACAGTGGGAAGGTTATATATTTGTCCAAAGTTATATAGTGAATAGGTGGCAGAGAGAGAGAATTAAAATGCAGACTGAATACTAAAGCTCTTGCTTAGTAAAAAAGCACGACCTCGAAGTATCTTCCTTAAATGTTCAGTTGCACTTTGGTTTGATCTGGCTCCTGATAAAGATCCTATCAACTTTCTAGTATGTGCCTCAGCAGGCTTCACTGTCATGTTTTAGAAAAGGCCTACAGAGCCTCTGGTAGCTACACTGTTCTCTACTATGCCTTCAAAACAGAATATAGTAACAATTCCAAACAGCACAGAATTCACAAAGTACTTTCACATGGTTTTAGAACATGTTATCAGAATGTATTGATTTTAAAAAATTATCATCCTACTCATGTTTTACTCAAGTTACTTTTTTAGACTGACTTAGTACCATCAGGGTGGGGTTAAACAAGCTCTAAATAAACTGGGTAATATGGACAACAAGCTACCAAGAGAATCTGAGTATTTTTTAAAAACCACTCAATGGACAGCCTACTTATTACTGGAATGCAATAAATTGTCTCAGTCATTTTGGAGGTACTCCAATACCCTCAGGGAACTGGAAAATTTATTCTTACTAGTAAACTGTTTTCTTATAGGAACTGAATGATTCACAGTGGCCTAAAGAAATGATCTCACCTGAAAACACAAAGCAACTAATTTTATACTTAAACATGAAGTATGTTTAAGGCTAATATATGAAGCAAAATTTCCAGAAATGTATCAAGACCCAATTGCCAGGAAATTAATCAAGTGTTAAGTCAGTTAAGGGCAAAACTTCTGCCTATACCTTTGTTTACAAAATATCAATTTACTTACAAAGCTGTTATCACTAGGCTTTTAGTATAAGAAGGAAATCCTTCCCCCTTCTCTACAAGTGCAGAGACTTTCATTTTTGAGTTTAAGAGCAGCTCCCAATGAAAATTCACTCAAATGTCACTGTGCTGAGAAAAATAAGTATCAACTTTAAAAAGATGTACTTTTCACTCGCCAACCATTAAAATAATTCTGAACAATGCTAAGAAAAGTCTTAAAGACAAAACCAGAATTTGTCCTTACTAGTGCAACAAAGCAAATGACGTGTTCAGTCAGGCTCAATACCGTCAATCATCAGCAGCATTATCTGAGTGAAAGCCCTACTATCTGAGTGAACCAGTAACTTCAACGCTAATGAACTCTTCCACTCGCTAGCCAGATAAGACACGTCAGGTTTCTCAAATACTACATTCAAAGTAAGTGATACATAGGTAACCAAGGGAGGATATTGGCACCAGCCTAAACACAACAAAAGACATACGAATTATATTTTCCTACAGATGGAATCACAGAAAATTGAAAAACGTTTATCTGTGTACTCATTTTTTAGAAAGAGTGAGGTTTTCAGGCAAAGCAGACAGTCTGATAATACTGGAATCACCCCCAAACCTATACCATACTAATTTGTCATGTACAATTTCACTTTTCTCAAATACCCAAGTCCAAAGTTTTGTGAGGCAAAGTTTTTACATGCCTATAACATTTTAAAAGTGTAGACTGCTGAATGTAAATTACAGTGAGGGTGGGTGGTACTACTTCCTTATAATTTCAACAATAACAAACTTTTTTTTATTTTAAAGAGAAAAAAACCAGTAGGAAAATAACAACAACAAAGACAAAAACAAAACAACACAAAAATAATAAAAATGATATAGGATTTAAAAACATGATGATAGGAATTAACAATGGTTGTTATATTACATATTGTTATCTTCAATAATGAAGTTGCTCAGATTACCAGACATACGAATGCAAGGCTGATCCAAAAATTAAAGATAATAAAATAAAAACAGAAATGATACAGAGCTTCACTAAACAAGATGGTAGGAATTCAACAATGGCTGTTTTATTGCATATTGTTGTCTGCAAATTAGTTGTTCAGATTACCTGATATAAGCATGCAAAATTGGTCAAAAACTTTTAAGCATTAACTGTTCAATAAACCAATACACATCAGCAGTATAATTATCCCAGCTATTCTTGTATATACGTATTTTTCCCTTCCTTCTTTCTTTCTTTTCTCCTTTCCCTGATCCCAATTGTTCCTTCCCTTTGAGCAGTTGCTTTTCCTTTCACAACATCTATTGTACTTTTTGAGTTTTACTAACTATTTCAGGTTCTTACACTAGAGAGACAATATAATGTTTACTCATGCAGGTCTGATTTATTTCACTTCTGAGTATGGTCTCTAGTTGCATCCATTAGAGTTTATCTTCTTTATAGCTGAGTAATACTCCATTATATAAAAACACATCTTTTTTTATCCATTCCTCAGTTGACAGGCATTTTTTATCCATTCCTCAGTTGTGTTGTCCCCAAGATTATCTGTGACAAACTGTGCTGCTATAAATATGGGTGCACATATATCACTGTGGTATGATGTTTTCAGTTTTTCTGGAAAAATACCCAAAAGGTATTTTTGGAATAGCTGGGTTAAGTAGGACCTCTAATACTAGTTTTGTGAGGAATCTCCACACTGATTTCCACAGTGGTTTCACCAGTCTATACTCCCACTACCAGTGGAGAGGGGCTTCTTTTTCCCAACAGCCCCTCCAGCTTTGTTACTAGTTGATTTCTTGATGATAGCCATTCGTTCTGGGATGGGATGGAATCTCAGTGTTGTTTTAATTTGTATTTCTCAAATGACTAATGATGTTGAGCATTTTTTCCTATATTTACTTGCCATGTATTTCTTCATCTGAGAAGTACGTTTTCATTAGAGATGCCCATTTTTGGATTGGGTCTTTCAATTTTGGAGGCTTGATTTTTAAAAAATTCTTTATATGTTCTAGATAGGAATCCTTTGTCTGACAGGCAGTTGGCTAACATTTTTTCCCAATTCGTGGGGTTTTTTTACATTGCTGATGATTTCTTTTGATGCACAAACACTTTTCAGTAAGATGAGATCCCAGTTGTTGATTCTTTGAAGTGCAGTTTGGTTTTTGTTCATGAACTCTCTGCCTATCTCTATGTCTCCAGATTTCCACCTACCTTCTCTTCCAGTAGATTTAGTATTTCTGTTTTAATATTTAGATCTTTGATCCATTTTGACTTTAGTGCATAGTGAAAGCCATGGGTTGAATTTTACTCTCCAGCATGTGGAAAGCCAGTTTTTCCAGCACCACTTAATAAAGAGGCCATCTTTCTCCCAGTGAACATGTTTGGCCCCTTTGTCAAAGATAAGGTGGCTGAGTGTTGGTAGTTGTGCCTGCATCTTCTAATCTGTTCCACTGATCCTCAGGTCTGTTGTGTTGCCAGTACCATGCTGACTTTATCACAGTAGCTTTGTAGTACAATTTCAAATCAGGGATTGTGATGCCTCCTGCCTTGCATTTATTGCCCAGCATTGCTTTTGCTGTTCTAAGTCTCTTCTGGTTCCTGATGAAGTTTAGGAATGTTTTCTCTCGATCTGTGAGGGATACTAATGGTATTTTAATTGGGATTGCATTGAATCTGTACAACAATTTTGGGCCATTTTCACAATGTTGGTTCTTCCTATCCATGAGCAAAGAATATCTTTGCATTTTCTGAAATTATCAATTTCTTTTTTCAGAGTAATGTAATTTTCTCTATATAGATATTTTACTTCCTTTGTTAGACTGATTCTTAAATATTTCTTTTTTTTTTTGTATGCTGTTGTGAAAGGTGTGGTTTCCCTAAATGTCTCTCTTAGTATGTCTGTCGTTTGTATACAGGAATGCTATTTATTTTTGAGTGCTGACTTTGTATCCAGCTACACTACTGAATTTGATTATTAAATCGACAAATCTTTTGGTGGAGTTTTTGGGATCTTTTATGTAGAGTATCATGTCATCTGTGAATAATGATAATCTTACTTCTTCCTTTCCTATCCTTATTCTGTTTATTTCTCTCTCTTATCTACTTGCTCTGGCTAATGTTTCCAGCGCTATATTGAATACGAGTGGTCACAGTGGACATCCTTGTCTTGTTCCTGATTTTAAAGTGAAAGCTCTTGGTTTTTGTCCACTTTGTATGATTTTGGCTCTTGGTTTGTCATAAATGGCTTTTATCAGAATGAGGTAAAGACCATCTATTCCTATTTTCTGTAGGGTTTTTATCATGAATGAGTGTTGGACTTTATCAAAAGCCTTTTCTGCTTCTATTGGGATGATCATGTGATTTCTGTCTTTGGCTCTATTGATATGGTGCATTATATTGATTGATCTGCATATATCGAACCATCCCTGAATTCCTGGGATGAATCTCACTTGGTCGTGATGTATAATCTTCTTGATAATTTGTTGCATTCTGTTTACTAGTATTTTACTGAGAATTTAACAATAACGAACGCTTACACTACCTATTCAAATAAGACATTTATTTATAAGACATTTTGAGCAGCACACCTTTTAGATTTAGAAGAGAGAAATTATCTTCAATGTACAAAAAGGTGCATCCTTCCAAAAGCTACAGGCTGTAAATATTCCATACACTAGTTCAAAGTCATCTACCAATGATACTAAACCAACCAATCATAGATCTCAGGTTCACGTACAGGAAGGAAAGGAGTTAGGCATAAGATATGGAAGTTTAAAGAAGAATAACACACTTCTGGGAATGGTACCTTCATTTCTACTTACTTTATACATTCATCTAGTTTTTCATTTTCCCATAAAGGACCTTCCCATTCAACGCAACTCCCTAACACTCATATATATTTTATTTGCTTATAATCTTAAAGCTCTTTACTACAGTCCAGACATATATATCAGTGATACTGCAACTCCCAAGATACCTTTTATTTTTATACCCATGTGGTTGGAGAGTTCCAGGGAAGACAAAATCCAAAGTCCTAGCCTAGCTCCTATCTGGACACTTCGTCCCAGCACATTCTGTTCTTTAATACCGAAGGGCTTCTGCACTTGCTATTCCTGTTGTTTCAAAGTTTTTCTCTGGAAGGCTGCTGCTTCTCTTCAGTCCTTGGTTTAAATATTACTTTAGTCTAAGAGGAAAGACTGGCTTTTCCTTGCCACCAATATTGATCGCATCAAAATATATATAGCCATCTGCTATTTCTTATACCCTACTAGTTGTCTTTTTTTTCTTTTTTGCGGTACTGGGGATTGAACTCAGGACCTTATGCTTGCCAGGCAGAGGCTTATTCCACTGAGCTATGTCCCCAGCCCCACTACTTGT
Organism: Dinomys branickii; assembly: GCA_004027595.1. Classification (NCBI taxonomy): domain Eukaryota; kingdom Metazoa; phylum Chordata; class Mammalia; order Rodentia; family Dinomyidae; genus Dinomys; species Dinomys branickii. Next base: position 46,908 of record PVLD010004538.1, on the reverse strand, counting down.
CTTTAAAATAAAAGCTTCGTATCACTGACACTTTGCCTTGTCCATTTTTATATTTTCAGACCTAGAACAGAAACCGACATCCAATAAGCTCAAGAAATATTTGTTAAACAAATGAACAACTAATAATTCACCAATTCCACTGAGTGTGTCATTCTAATAAACCAAGTTGATCCCTCCCAAAAAAGGTGTAGTAACTATAAAGTATCAATATGTATTTTTCAGTGACAAGAGGTACCACCATTAGTCAGCAGGTGATACAGCTCCTTTACTTCCTAAATATTTTCAGCAAATCTCCATATCCCAAGGTTATAGCAGTCACAAAAGAGATTTTCTACTGTACTCTCGAAATGGCCTATCAAAATCAACTCTATCAGCCTACCTGCTGCCCCAAGAGATTCCCCTGCTCTGTAATTCAAGAACAAAATCAAGAATAAGGTTCAAAACCAAGTATACTACAGGTTCATAGAAAGTGTTATTTAACTGATGTTCAAAAATGGTAGAAACTGTGTTTCAGGTGACCAATGTTTCTGGGTTTTAGTAATACACAAAACAGTTAATCTTAGGTTGTAATCTTCTTCTCTCTTAATCCTCTTTAATTCCTGTTTGGCAGATATTCAAATATATATATCCAGCTAGAGAACCCAACTGTTCCTGCCTGGGACCTACAGGAATGATAGGGAAAAAGCTGGGAAGTCCCAGGTCATCCTATTTGCAGCTCTGACCCCTCTTCCCCGCCTCCTGACCCGCATTTCCAACTCTGCTATCTACGCCGGAAGCACCCGAAAGCTACCTCACGCATCATGTTCAAGCATCTTCCCACTTGTCATGCACTTCTTTCTTTGCTCTTTGTTAACGGAATCAGACAGCTCAAAAATGGACCTTTGTTTTGGCCTTTCATTTCATTTCTTCCAATAAATTCTAACTTATTTATCTAATCCCAAAGATTTAAATGGTATGCTGGAAGCTCCTCTAAGCGTGAGATCCATGTTTTACCAATATTTTTATCCTATATAGTGCCTACCTGTGATAATTTCTTATACAGAGTGGGTTATCAATAAACTTCTCTGTTAAACTGCTAATCTGTAAGAAATTCTAGAAAAACAATTTGGATTTTAGTGCTGGTTCTGTCATCTAGTTGTGTGACTGTGACCAAATCACTACATTTCTCGGTTCTTGAAAGTGAAAATAAATCATCCTAGAAATCTTTTGAAAATTCAATGAGATCTTAATCCCTGGTCTACTCGTATAGAGAAAGCACTGACCCTAAAATAAGTACCCAAAACTTCTGATAAGAATGTCCACAAAACACCTTTTCATTCCACACAAGGCTTCATCCCTGTACTTAGACCATAGTAACTGTCTTCAGGTTCACAGTAACTCCAACCTTCCACCTCATATTCTCAACGGCCAAAGAGAACAACTGGCATCCAGAAGGTGCTCAAGGAACATTTTGATGAATGATTATGAGTATCTACTAATGTTGATACATCTGCTGTACATTAGCTGTGTCTTAAGGTGGGCATGAAATTGAAAAGTGAGGTGCAGAAAAAGCGGGTTGGCACTTTAAGGCTTCTTTTTTTTTTTTTTTTTTTTTTGGCGGTACTGGGGATTGAACTCAGGACCCTGCGCCTGCTAGGCAGGCGCTTATTCCACTGAGCTATATCCCCAGCCCCCACTTTAAGACTTCTTGATGGGAAGGTCACTTGGCCCATAAAAACACAGTACCAGAGTTCTGGCTATTCAATGAAACTTCTGTATTCTGCCCAGCAAGGAAGTGATTTCAAAACTCCAGAGTTGCCAGTGCTGATGATAATGAAAGAATTGAGAAGTAAAAATGGAACCACACAACGCTCCCAAGCACACAGCAATCCCTACTTCTTTGTTGTGTTTCTGCATAACACCGTCCAGGGGTCAGTGAGGTAAAGAGAGGGCTCCTGAGTGAAGAGGCTGCCCTTGTTTTTGTGCCAAGTCTGTGCAGCCACCAACTACAGACGGGGAATTCCGAAATCTTGCTTCTGCAGTGAACACTTCTCCACTAAGGAGCAGATGTCCTCTTTGAGGTCTAAAGGCTCTTCTGTTTTGACTACCCTGTCAAATTAGTTTACAAAATACATGGTGTCTTTAGCATCTATGTATATCATATAATTGTTGAGTTGCTTACTAGGGGCTCAAGGCTTATCCTAAACAATTTCCTAATACCAAGTATTATTAATCTATAAAATACTTCTATGAGATCAGTTTACCAGTACAAAAGGAAACTTACTAAAATGTATCCAATTTCCCACAATCTTTCATACCCAAAATCCCCAGACTTTCCCAGTCGGAAACTAAAAAGCAACTTTGTCCAGTGAGTACAGACCTACAGAACTAAAAAAAGCATGGCTAGCTGAACTCTTCCCCAAAGAGGTACCATGTCCTGCAGAGGCTAAATGCTTTCCCGTCTGCTAAAGGCTGGCAGGCAGAACTCAGTCCAACCCACACTCTTAACATTCTGTCATCCATACTGGCGGGATGGGAGAGTTACTGGGGATAGATCAGACCATTCTGTTTTCCTCTTCATTAGCAGAAATTTAGAAGAAATTGCTGACAGGAAAAGGTAGGGAGTTTTGTTATTGTTCTCCCATGCTAAGTGCTATGGCCTGAGCCTTCACTGGAAGTAAAAGAAATGAACAATGCAGGCTTTAGCTGGTGTTCGGGCCTTTGTATTGTCTTGGGCAGATCACTGAAGCAAATTATCATTCTGTAATCAGATCAGTCCAACTTCTATCCAGAGAGCTATCTCACTTGTAGTGGATAAGCACGCTAAGATAAGCATAAAGCCCACAGACTGAAATCAAATTACACATGCTGTCTACCCTGTTAATTGGTCATTAGACTATTCTGTGTCAATAAATCAGATTTCCTGACTACAAAATAGTTTTCCAATGGCTTCATCCATCCACCTATATGGCAACATAGCTTATGTTGCATTCTGCTTAGTTACATTAATTGTTAATTGCTACGATTGAGAAATACAATTTTCAGTTCCTCAAAGGAGGAGGATTTTTTTTTTTTAACTTACAGATTTTTCTGATCTCATAAGTTAAATTCTCCACTCCATTGATTCTCAGGTCAAGCTTTATGTTTATTAGTTCAAAGTTCGTGTTTATTTCAATTAAACTAAACACTAACAGGAGTGTGCAGGAAGGCTGTGTACGTGTGCAGCACATTTTAAAAGGGGAACCTAACCCTGAATCATGGAGAAACTTTAACCCTAAAAAATAATTTGCCCAAATGGGGCCCAGTGAGAAAACGGCATTATCAGCAGAAGCCATCTGAAGCCTCCCTTACCACCGTCCCGGGCTGCTGGCTGCAGCTACTACCTGCTGATGTCTGGGGCTGCTCTGAAGCCTCAGCTGTAGGCACAGGCGATAACAAGGACCAAACCTGAATTACTTTACCAGTCGAGGGCCGTGCAAGAGAGCAAGACATGTGGATTAAAGTGGCTGGAAGGATGGGCCAGACAGTTGGTTTTCTTAATATTTAACATAATTTTCAGAGACCAAGAAAAACACTCATATTAAATGTTCTAAGACTTTAGTAGAAAAGCTAGGAAGAGGTTACTCCCTGAGAAGAGGGTTGCTCTGCTCTGTGTCTAAATGATGCAGTATCATTACAAGGGCTTTGAAAAGGAGCATGTGGATTGCCAGGAAGGAGACAGTGACTATAGGTGTTGACTTACAAAATCCAAGAGTCACTAAAAATCACAAACCAAAGACACAGTGAGTTAAAGAGTAAATATGAAGGAAATATGAATAAAATTTATTCAGGGTGAATGACTTTTTCCCAAAATGTCACATACAACATTTGACATTTAGAAGAAATTATTTTCTCACTATTACATTTCCATTGTTCATAAAAGTTTTCTATTGAGTTTGAATCATGGAAGCTACAATTAACTGGGAAAGCTTAAATATATACGCATTTGAATTACTTACGACCATCATAATTGTTGATCTCCCTCAGTCAACCCTAGTATTTTATGACAACAGCTAAATGTCAGCAATTCATTTTTTGAGGCTCATAACGAGAAAATAATTGCAATACTTATTTGTAGAGTAAACCACACTTCAATAAGCAGCGCAATTCAAATATATGACAGTTAAGATATCACCAAGTTCTCACAAATTTCTGGTCTAGATTTTTTAGTCAACAATTTTGTCCCCTTATAAGCAAGTTTTTAATCTATGATTAGATAAATGGAAGCTAAATTTTCCACTACAAATTCTAATTTAGGATTCTGTTCATTTCAACTGAAAGAACAAGTTCTAATTCTAAGATCATAAAAAGAAGCAGTTAGGAATTTTATCAAAAACTTCTCAACTGGGTATGGTGGCTTATGCCTGTAATCCTACCACTCAGGAGGCTGAGGAAGGAGGATCACCACGAGTTTGAAGGCAGCCTGAGCTCACAGTGAGTTTAAAGCCAGCCTGAACTACACAGCCAGACCCTGTCTCAAAAAGAAAAAATTAAATGGAAGTTACAATTTTAATATACTTAACCACCCCAATCAAATGCTCAGACAGGTAATTACACAGAGGCAGTATTTATGTTTTACAAGAGAGTATACATACTGCTTCAAATTCTGAATAGAAATCACTACCTAAGAAAATCAGGTTACAGAAAATTAACTCAACATATTATTTCTGTGTATTGTGCACACAAGATCGGCCCTCAAAAAATTTCCCAGAATGTGTCTCCCATTCTTATTTATCCTTACATGATTGTTTAATAGCGGAGTGAGTTTACATTTGAAGATATTTTGAATAACCCTATTAAAAACCAACCTAAACAGCACGGCTCAGTCTAACTGTCCAGTGATTTAGGCATCAGTCTCTTTCGGCGCTGACTCCCTCAGCACAGCCGCGGTTCCCGAGGGGCAGCACTGGCCTCCATTGCCGCGCATTGGCACAACACCATCTTTTCGCAAACTTCTTAAAAGCTGTACCCTAAACAAGGTTTTCATAACTTAAGAGCTTATAACAAGCTTTTAGAAGAAGTTCAAAAGAAACAAAATTTCTTTTAAAAATAAAAGCCAAACAAAAAGAAAGCCACACACACTGTAAGATGTTCTGTGCAAAACATTCTGCTCAGCAGATTTGAAATGTCTCCAAAGGGACCAAGAACCACTTGGTCTGGAAGTAACAGCCAAAAACTTGTAGGTTGGTGAAAAGCCCAGAGTGACAGCCACGAGGACATCTCTAAAGCAGACCGAGAATGGCTGCAACACCCGCAGGGGCTTCCCACATCTTTAACTGTACCATCGCACAGTCCTTCAAAGGCCTCTGTCTTTGGGCTGTTCTTTTCTCTCCTTTTACGCTGGTCCCTAAATTCTTCCACTGTACTAACAATGATGTTTACGGAGACACTCACCTCTCTACTACTCTGCTTCTCGACATCACCTACATTAATGCCCTGTCTCCAAGCACTGACTTAAACATCTCCACCAGGACATGCTGTCACTGCCTCACACTCACACATCTTAGTCATCAGTAGAAACTGACTACCTCTACCACACCAACTGGCTCTTAGGAACAAGGCCAAAGTTCCTGGCTTCGGTAATATCAATCCCGCTTTTCTGGTCACTAGAACCTAAAACCAGAAAGGCAATTGCAGATGACCTCGATCCCTCACACACACTGGGTTCATGCGGCAAATTCATCCTCTGGCAACAGCCACCACCATCTCTCTTCCCACCCACCCCCTATACTTTAGCCATAGTGTCTTCCCACTGTGCATTAAAAGGTGGCTGCGTCCAGCCTAGCTGAAAGATGCAAAGCCGAGACAAGGTGACTGAAGCAATGCTGTGAGACTCCAAGGCTAAGTCAGAAAAGCCTACACAGCTCTGAACTGGTTCCCTTGGTTACTCCGTCTGACAGAAGTTCACTGCCAGGTGAGAAGTGCAGCTGCCTCAGGACCTCTACGAAGACTGAAAAGCCACACCTAGTCCCAACTAGTCCTCAATGTCTGGGTACCCTCACCAAGGTGCCATCTATGCGAGCACAGCTGACCTAGATCTCTCCCAACCACTTCACCTGGCGACTAAAGGCTACCAACTGAACTTAAACCACACTCCAAAGAGAGGCATCACCCAGCTGGACCATGTCCTGAGATCCTGACACACACAATCATGAAATGTAATAAATGCGTCCATAACCTCCCTTCTAATCACTCCGTATGTCACGTGGGGTGCTGTTACTGCAGGAGGTCAAACATAACTGAAATGTGACATCTTTATCTCTGTGGAGGAAGCCCTCAGCAGCTGAGGTCTGGATTGCTGTGACTGAATCCAGGCCCTCCTCACTGTAATCCATCAGCACAATCTACCTAGCCTAAATAGCCTACTAACCCCATGACCAAAACCAAACTCATATTTTACATTTGTAAGAAATTTTATAATACAAGAGTCTTCATAAATATCTATTTAATTTGATTATGTAAGAAAAGCCAGAGAGATCTGTCAGTAAAGCAAATATTCTTTTCCTTACATCAGAGATGAAGACATCAGAGTTTAAGAATATTAACTTCTGCAGTCTCATTACCAATAAAGAGAATATATACAGAGCTAAGAACAAAAATCACAGAGTATTGCTTTCCCTTTTTGATGCTCCCTAGGGTCTACTTCAGATCAAAAACATGTGATGGCCCTCTGCCCTTATTACAGCAAGCGTACTTTCAAGGCACTGCACAGTTCCACCTCAATCCACCCCACTGTATGGTATTTCCTACGAGCTCTACATCACCACCAGCTACTGCAGGGAAGCCGGTTGATTGACTCACCTAATAGCCAGGCCTGCTCATTCTAGCCTTGGGACCCTCAGGAAACTTCCTTCCTCTTTCTCCTACTTACTTAAATCTTTACCATGATGAGCACAAATTCTACCTCCTCCAGGCAGACCTACCAGCAAAGACATACCTTGTTGATTTTTCTCCCTGTTGGTGCTAAAGGATTTGTCAATTTCATCCAAAATTTGGCAGATTTATGATGGTAACGTTGGGGAGGGAACTCAGGGCCTCAGAGCGTGCTGGCAAGGGCTCTCCCACGCAGCTACATTCCTCACCCAGCCCAGAATGCAGTTTTCATCATATCCTGCTTGTATTTTCCAGGCTGGTATCCAGCCAGCACACATACCCACGGATGGCAATGCCAAGTGCTTGGATGTCTGTGGTGTCCCGTGAATGCTCATGGCAGACCTTCTTTAAATATTCTGAAATTCATCCCTGCTTACTTCTGAAACTAACCCATAAGGTCATGGGAATCATATTCCATAAAGTATAATATTCTCCAAACCAAGTACAGTACCCAGCACACAGATAACATTCAGTATATATGGGTTAATTGCTTGCAGGGAGTACATTAGGTTGCATTGTGAGAAAAAAAAATACGTATTCACAGCAAGGTGTTGTGGTAACACTCTGGGGGGCTGAAGCTGGAGGGTAAAAAGCTCCAGGCCAGCCTGGACAATCTGGTGACACAGTGAGACTCTGTCTCAAAATTAAAGAAGGGTTGAGGATGCAGCTCTGTGCAAAAGCCCTGAGTTCAGTCCCCAGTAATACAATTGGTAGATAGAAAGATTGATCAACTGATTTTAAAAAAATCATTAAATCATGTCTATGCTGGAATCAAAGAACTACAAAGATAAAAATATTTTCAAGATCAGCAGTTTAATATCAGGGGCATTTTTAAAGTATCACTTAGTGAACCGGGTGTGATGGCACATGCCTGTAATCCCAGCAGTTGGGAGGCTGAGGCAGGAGGATCTTTGCAAGTTCGAGACCAGCCTGGGATACATAATGAGCTCAAGGCCAGTCTGAACTGCATAGTGAGACCCTGTCTCAAAAAGACAAACAAATAAAAAAATAAAGTATCTCTTAAAGATACTCTGTGCAACCCGTAACTGTCAAGGTATTTTATAAATGTTTTTACCAAGAGTGGGGAGAAAAGCTTTGAAAATGAATCAAGTAGATGTCTTAACAGCCCAAAATAAAATGTTTGCTGAAGCTACAGGTTGGCAGAACTCTGCTTCATTTCAAAAAGTTTCCAGGCAACAGCAATGTTTTCCTGGAAAATACTACCTTTTATTTAGAGAATACTTGCCATGAACACTTAGTCATGAACTAATTTAAGGTTTCCTTACAAGCTCCTTGGAGAAAATCTAAAATATAAATGAATAAAATTATCAGCACATATAATGGAAAAAATATAGTTTGGTTAAATATGTAAGTTTTGCCTAAGCATTTTTCCATGCCGGGGGCGGGGGGTGTCTTTTATACTTTTTGGTCTCCTTGCTGCTATTTTATATTTTTTCTATAAAATTACAAAACAGACAAAATCCTTAAGAGTTTTTCTCTGTGATATACATACATCCAAAAACTCCAGGGTTCATTCTATTTTAAATGCTAAGTAATTTTCAAGCAGACAAAACATTCATTTCATTCAATGAGAATAAACAGTAATTCCACAGCTATTTTTAGCAAAATCTTTGAGTTCACTTGAAATCACATTTCAATGAGACAGCTTGGCTTGGACATTTCACTCAATCATCTGCAGTAAATCATACAATGAAACCTAAGGAAACCATTTCTTCCAAGAGTTTTGTAGCCAAGCAGGTCTTTATTCTTTTCAACATCAAAAGACACAAGTAAGTTCTATTCCAAGCACACGGTTTGTACATTCAGTCTTTTGGAAACCTACACAAAAGGATATTTGTTTTACCTGTTTAGTATTTCGGTGAGTTTCACAAAGCCTGTATAAGCCAGTTCAAATGCTCCTCTGTGCCTGGACTGTAAAAGGTGTTGTTTAAAGTAATCTCCTATTTCTTTTACCTTTAAAAAAAAATATTAAATTTAGGTTTACATTTATAGATGTATTTATGCCAGTAATGAATTTAGAATTCATCTCTAGTTGCCTGTCCACCTAGCACTTAATGTGACAAGTAGTGTTTCAAGCATTATTTTACTTAATAGTCACAATAACACAATAAAAGAAGCATTATTACTGTCTCTACTCCACAATGAGGAAACCGGGCCCCAGAAAGGCTAGGTAACTTATCTGTGGTCCACACAGCACATAAACAGTGGAGCCTGGACATGAACCCAGCAGTCTCAATGCAGAGTCTCCATCTTCAATGTCACATTAGAGCCACCTTCCTACGCCAGATTCACAAACCTCACTGTGTAAGTTCATGACATTCAACACCAACATAAAATCACACAAAGTAATAACACTTGCATAGGGCTAGATGAAATAATTCTTTTCTTTAAAAAAATGTTTCCTTTTTGATTATGGTATAATACCCACAACAAAATTTTTTTCTTTTCTTTCTTTCTCTTTTTTTCCTCTCTCTCCATGTGTGATATAAATGCATATAAAATGAATTCATATAAAGAAGCTCAGGGCCTTTGCAGTGAGCTACTTTCCTAGTTCCTTTTATTATTATTTTTTTTTAATTTTGAGATAGGGGTTGGCTATTTTGCTAAGTTGCCCAGGCTGGGCTGGAACTTGGGATCCTCCTGCCTCAGCCTCCCAGAGTTCTACAGTTACAGGCATGTGTCACCACACCCTGCTTAACCATTCTGAAATATAGAGTTCAGCAGAACTAAGTGCGTTCACACTGCTGCGCAACCATCCAAATCACCCAACTACGAAGTGTTTTCACCTTCCCAAACAGAAACTCCATACCCATTAAGCAATAACTCCCAGTAATTACCTTTCAGAGATAAACTAATGTGAATGGCAACAGAGGGTTTAGTACAGAGGAACTCCTAGAAGCTCAACAGGTGGAACTTTGAGTCAGGACAGTGGAATTTATCAGAGTGCCACCCAATCACTTTCCAATATATTGTCTTCCTCCATGCATGATTAGACACATTTTAAAATACAACAATTTAAAGAAAATATAATTGAAAATTAGTTGTGACTCTGATTTTGTGAAGCATGAACTGTAAAACTGGTTAGCATGATTAGGCTCTATGTCCTTAGATGTGGTGACTGTCAGCTTCAGAAGACTCAGGTTCTGTATGAAGCTCAAGCCCGGCGCTGTCACTGGCTCCTTTCTGACCCGCATCCCTGCAGCCTGCAGTGTGGTGAGCAGGCAACTCACCCCAGTGTATCTCAGATCTGCTTCCCTACAAGCGTCTTCCACCCCAGCATAGTGGAGAGGATAGCGTTCTGCATACATCAGAAACAGTTAAGTAGGGTGAGGGGAACAGGTGACTATGGACAACGGTCTCAGTTTCCTCATCTGGAAACTGGGTATAATAAAAATACCTCTTAGGTTGTTGTATTAAAATGAATCAATAAGTCAGAAAGTTCAGAACAGGCCCATAACCTACAATTCAAATCAATTCAATGTGAGCTTTGTCTAGGGTTCTACACAGGGGGAAAGCACCCGCACTCAAAGTATATCTCATCTAAAAGCATAACAAGTGATCCATACAAAGACATGAGACAAAAAAAGCAGCAGATAATTGATTTTTAGAAATTCTAACATGTTATCTTCTTAGTAGGCTGAGGCAAGAGGATTCCAAGTTTGAGGCCAGTTAAGGTAACTCAGAGAGACCCTGTCCCAAAATAAAAAATAAAAAGGGCCGAGGGTGTAGCTCAGCACTGCAGTGTTTGCCTACCGTGTTAGGTCCAGAGTTTGATCTCCAGTAGCACAGAACCACAGCAGAAAAACTAACACTTTAAAATCTGATGATATACCTCATGTCTTAATATTTTTAAAAGGCAACATGATACTAGTTGTCAAAGCCAGCCTTATTTGTTCCAATATGGTAATTCCAGAGCATATTTCGAACAAAATGATCAAGGTTTAAATCTGACTTCAATCTCCAAACAGATCTGATGCTCAAAAACCTTACAAAATGAAGACCAGAAAAAAACTCGAATTAGCTAACTTAGCACAACCTACCCAGTCAGAGGTTCCTGCGAAGGTGTTTCAAGTCAAGGAGACAAAAGCCGAAAGTCACAGGGGTGTACCTCAGCCTTAGTGAATCCCATGTCCCCACGTGTTACAGATGCTAAAACGTACTTCAGGAAAATAAATGTGCCTGGCAAAGTAGTTTTCTGTGGATGTACTACCGTTCACAGCGACCCTCTTACACAGAGACCACATTTTCATTGCTTTCTTACCCTACCTGCTTTAAAGGGGCCTGAACCAAAAGACCTCAGAAGTGTCATCAGTGGTTGGTCTTCCCAAAGGTGAACCTAGGTAATCTTGGCCTCAGAAATCAGAATGACATTTTAAGGATAGAAGTGAGGCACAGACAGTTTTTTCTTCATTTTATTTCACACTTACTCTCCAAAAAAGCCCACATTGATAATAAAGAGGTTTACGGTTAAGTTCTGCCTTTGTAAAATATAAAATTACTGATAAGCAGACAAGTATATCTGGGGCCTCCGGGCAAGTACACAGCAGCTTAGTGCTAGGAGATCTGGTGAAGGTGAAAATAGGATCTTCTGTCTGCAGGAGGCTTTCCATTCAGACCAGCTGAGAAAACCAACATGCTGGACTCTTTAGCTCCTTTCAGGGGCTAAAAGTGCCACAAAGTGAAAGATTCTTCTGCACTAGGATTAGAAAAAAGTTCATGCCTGACCCTGAACAAGATATATGTACACGACCAGATCAGGGCAAAATGGAAGAGAGTAATCAGCATGAGAAGGGCTCAAGGCTAGAATGAAGTAATCACATTTATTAAGTAACCACTGCCTGCCAGGCACTTTGCTGTCTCTTTATATGAAAGGACACAGGATAAACAAGCTGGGCTCAGCAGACCAGGATGAATGACCTACAGTCTTCCTGCTAGCAACGTGTGGAAGACCAAGGTGCAAGACAGGGATGAGCACAGTACTGAGTGGGACAGGCGCGTGTGGGCAGTGCGGTCTGTGAGCAGCTGGGCAGAGAAGGGCCTTGCACACACCCTCCCAGCGCATAATCAGATGCGACTCAAACCTCTTACAAAATTAGTAACAATAGTCAGAATCAGAAACAGAATTTTCGAATTTAATTTTTAAATGAAAAAGTTCTCTAAAAACTCCAACTCAACTGCCTTTCATTAGCTATCATTGAGTTCCTATTTATAAAAATTCACAAAAGCTTTCTTTTTGCATGATGTCTTTATGAAATATTTTTATATATATAAATTACATGTATCTCAGGATTCTTAAAAGAGTTAAGGTAAAAATGCAAAAACAAAATCAACATTGATCTTTAAAATTAAATCCATTACTATCTTTTTCAAGTTAGCATGTCTTGCCTCTAACTTTTTATAAAACTTACTTTTTATAAGCAAATTAACATGCTTTATGGATTTATAGCCTGTAAATTTCCAGAGGTGAATTGGCCACCAGACAAATTAGGGGAGCTAAATACTCATTTAACCATAAAATCAACAAAGGACAAATGTAAATACATTTTTAAAAATCTAGCTTTTATCTATACAGTAGAGTAGATAAGTCAAAGCTAATTCCACTCATAAACTACGTAAGCCCAAGAGGATTTAAATGCAGACATTTCTACAAAGAGTATTGCTGTGGTTAACCTCTGGGACTCTTGAGCCAGGAAGCAGCCTTCAGAATCTGACTCAGCCACCTTAGTATTGTAGGCTAATTAAGCAATAGTTCCCCCCACCTGTGAAAGGAGGTTTAAACTGGCACCTACTATCTTGAGAAATAAATGAGATTGTGTATATAAAGATTTAGTAGAGTGCCTGGCACAGAAGAGTAATCAATAAATGTCCATTTTGGGATTTTCTTTGTATTGTAAAATAGTAAGACTTAATTCCTAAGCCTTAATTTAAATTCTGACTTTAAGATGGAGATGCTTTTTGTGACTGCGAATATCAACAGCCAGGAGTTTCTAATTCTATTTCAGTTAAATGGGATCTTCTAGCTGGCCATGGCAGTGCATATCTGTAATCCCAGCACTTTGAAAGACTGAGGCAGGAAATTCATAAGTTCAAGCACCACCCGGACAACTTAGACACACCCTGTCTTAAAAAAATAAGTAAGTAAAAGGGCCTAAAGATGTCACTCAGTAATAAGAGTGCCTATGGGTTTGATCTATGGTAACACACACACACACACACACACACACACACACACACACAATTACACTACAATAAGAAATGTTTTGAACATACACTGTCTACATATAGTGACTTCTTACTAACCAATTTCTTCAAAGCCTAACACTGCTCTCCTAGATCAGTGATGGCAAACCCATCAGAGGCCGAGCGCACAAACTGCAACCCAAACCTACTTATTCATCACAAAGCGCCAACACTGCAATTAAACCTAAGTACTGAGGTTTTAGTTTAGAAAAATCAACTCATGCATTCACATCTTTTGTCTTAAAAGAAAAATACAGTAACATACATCTCATAGGTTCACCACCACTGTCCCAGATAATGACAACAAAGGTAACAGTTTTCTGGTCTTCAACTACATCTTACCAGAACGTTTCTTCTTTGCTTTCCAGCAAATTCTGAGCCACAAGCAATTTTAACTGTTCCCTATCAGTCTGAGTTATAAAACGAATGTCTTGCATGCCCTATTATATTTCTAAGCTCTTTGAGGTCACAGAACAACATCAATTTTATATTTCCACAGTGAATAAATAGGTGATTAAATGATGTAGTTTCATACTCAATGTCACATAAAAGCTTTAAAATGGTAACTTCTATTCAGTATGACTCAATATACTTTTTAATAATTTCTAAAAATTAAACTTGGGCAAAAATACAAAAGGCAATTTCTTCAAGATTCAGGAATGCTAATAAATGTATATTCCTTCTGTACTCCATTGCAAAAGAATCCAAACCAGTAATAAAAGACAGAGAGAATGTTTTAGTCCAGCTAGCCATGTGTATCATGCAAGTTACAACAGAATCTAAAGTAGACATTTTTCTAATGGTTGGTAATTATTTTTATTCATGTTATTTCTGCGACAATAATTAGTAGGAAGGGTAAAGCAGATATGAAAAACTTAGCCAGAAGCTTCTATTTAGAAAGAATAGAGGAAATACAAAAGCATAAATTGGTGCTCCAGGTAGAAGAATTTGTTCTTAAAAAATCAGCAGGCGTTGGGTATCAGATTCTCATGGAAAGACGACCAACAGAATGTATGAAGCAAAAGTCTGTATCAGCAAAATATGAAGCCTGAAACCTAGACATCCAGTCACTAGTCAGGAAGCTGCACGATAAAGGTGTATACACAGCTAGCTCACTCTGGAAGAGTCCCCACTTACATCGCTCAAAGCTGGTTTTATCTCTGCCTCTTTCTAGGGACATTATAAAAGAACCTTTCATTATGTGATTACAGTGCAGGGAGGAAAGGCAGACAAACCACTGAATGAATGTATTTTCCTCTTGCAGAAGCCGGTGAGAACACTGCTTCAAAAGAAGTGATCTAAGGAAAGGATCACTTACTTAAAGGTTCAGTAGCAAATTGTCTTATTGTTTTGTTGCTTGCAAAATTTTGCTGGGGTATTGGAAAAAGAGAATACTCATCTCATAGAAAAATTAAATTAGCTCAGAACAAAGGCGGTACTTCGCCATGTGAATACAGGCCGGCTGGGAGGAACGAGGCTCCTGTTCCAGAGCGGCCGCACAGCAGCTCTGCGGTCCTGGGCAAACCGAGCAACAGCGGCGGCTTCAGTTTTCTCTTACCCAACGGAGGTCGAGAGGATCATCTCTGCGACCCTTCTGGCTTCCAGTGTGGGAGGACGGGACTGAAAACTCGGAATTATAAACAAGTGTTCACTCTTCTCTTCACACAGCAACAAAAATCCCCAAACTGTAATCTCGCTTCCCGTTAGCTTGTTATGAACTGTACTCATGTATAAAGGACTTAAGAGGCCACTCATTTAACAGAGGCCCATCAAACCACAGGCTACTAAGCTACAAAAAGAAAACTTCCCTGTCTTCCATACTCAAGGAATCAAATTTTAAATTATGATAGAATTTTATTACTTTTTCAAATGTGCAGGGTGAACACAGAAAAGCATTAGGCTCAAAAGCAGTACTTTAGGCTATATGAACAGCTGCCTACATCCATTAATATAAAAGTGGTTCACAGTTACTATTGTGGGGAATATGAAATCCAACTTCCATATTCTCCACAATAATTAGGGTACAATTCAGCTACAAGTCACCTCACTACCTCTGTGTCTCCAGGTCTATTGTAGTCACGCTCACAAAAGGTGCTGACTCTCCAATTGGTCATTTTGCCACCAAGCAGAGCAGACTTAGCTTTGCCAGGGCAACTGTGCCTGGGAAGGAAGGGTGTATTTAGATGCGGCCCAGCCATTGTAATGTAAATTACATTCTTCTAGGTCATTTATACATTTAAATCTTAAAAAGTATTAAGGATGTGAGAATGGAAGTATTTTTAATTCAAAGAAGCAAAGCTATATGTTTAAAACAGAAATCCTGTAATAACATAAATAACACTGAGCTCTTGATGGCTTTGGATTTTCATGGACTAAATGTTCCTACACTGAGGTATTTCTTTAAACTCAGTTATAACCAACAGTAAAACTTTCCACAGAGAGCAGGGTTTCGGGGTTAGAACACCACTATCACATATTTTTGATCCCTTATTCAGTCATTAGTTTCTTTTAACACCTAAGTGTGTGAGGTTACCATGTGAACAGTGCATTGAAAAATGCCTACAGTTCATTAGAGTACAAACTAAGATTGCATAAAAATAGTATTCTGTTATTATGCAAGCAAATAGGCGTTGGAAGAATTACTCAGTCTAAAAACTAAGTAAAAACATCTTTTGTTATTGCTATTACATTTTTTTTTATACACATCTCTTCATGGTTATCTCACATAAATTAAATTCATGAAACCATAAACCTTAGACGTTATGTGAAAGGTGTCAAGGCAAAATAGTTTTCATCAGAAGCTTTCAGGTCTTTCTCAAGTACATTAAAAGACAAGTATGTTTTCTTTAATTTGTTTCTAAGTACAATCCAACAAACCCCAAAACTAGGTATTTTAAACTTGTCCTTGGAGAAAGAAACTGAGACATCCAGGAACCCGAGCACATGTTTACTTCATGGCAAGATGGTGAACATCAGCGGAATAACCACTAATCGTGACTGAATTTCTGAGCAAAGATGTTGGCATTGGTACTACAGTCAAGTCACCAGCACAGCCTCCAAGGAACTGGAGGACACTCACGCCTATTTGATTTGGAAGAGAGCAAGGAACACAATGATGTCCACAATGTACTGCTCGCCTCTGCCCTTCTTCTTTCCTGGCTCTGCAACAAGGCGAGCCCAGCTGTTAACCAGATGCAAGTACAC
This sequence comes from Dinomys branickii, assembly GCA_004027595.1. NCBI lineage: Eukaryota > Metazoa > Chordata > Mammalia > Rodentia > Dinomyidae > Dinomys > Dinomys branickii. The sequence continues at coordinate 30,552 of PVLD010004538.1, read as the reverse complement.
GAGCTACGCGGTGTGAGAATAAAATATTACTATTATTTCCATGAAGGTAGTCACGTGGTTATCATAGGAAGGGTCAGCATTAGCACACTACGATATTTGTTTTATTCTTGAAGGCTGTAACACCCTGGCGGGGAAATTATCTTTATTTGAAAAAGGTTAAATATGAAAGTACATGTTATATATCTTTGCTAGAAAACAGTGGGAAATGGATTTGTTGAAACCATATGGAAAGAAAGAGGGAATCAATTAAAACCAGAAATCTAATAAATCTAAAATATTTCCAAATGAAATGCTTGTGGTAAGCTAATTTCTTGTAAACACTGTGCTTGAGTCCCATGAACAGTCCCAGATGGTGAACAAACTTTGTGGTCTTAAAATAAAAGTCAGCCAAAAAGACCAAAATGACTACAACTTTATTATCAAAGTAGGGGGGAAACATGAGATCCACAGTCAACCAATATGTTATTTCTCATTCTTTTATAAAACTTAAGAAATCTGTTAGTTTTACTAAATATTTTAAACTGAAATTTAAGTTCATATATCTTAAATAAATAGAATTTAAAATACTATTATTATTAAAAGTGAGGTAAAGTCTAGTTATTTACATAAAAATATTTCTAGAAATGCCAGTTCTGAAATGTTCTGCAAGATCTAGTGTCCTAAATCATCATAAGTGTTTTTCAGTTTTACTAAGAAAAATTTAGAACTTTTTAAAAGCTGGGCTATAAATAAAAACTTGAGATTTCTGCCTTGACCAGAAATTATACCTGATGGAATAAATGTCTACATTACCTGCTCCACTGTTAATAATCCCTCAGATGATTCTGGCGCAGGCTGCGTAGGCAGAAGCTGGCACAGGGTGCCCAGAAGTAAAGCCACCTCCTTCATGCTTCTCCAACAGCACACCAGCACCGTCTGAGCAGTGACGTCACACGCTTTTCCTTCTTTACCTTAAAAAAAAGTAGCATTAAACCTTCTTCATTACTCATATCCCAGGTTTCACAGAACAAGTTTATTCATAATTTCCTTAAGAATAATCTGCCTGAACAAACCAATTTGTCATATGTCCTATTTGTTCAGGAGAAAAGAAAGCTAACATTTGTCAAGCATGTGCTATTAGGAGGAATCATGCTAAATATTTTTCAGCTTATTATTTTCAAAATAAATTTAAAAATAAAGCATAATATTGCTTCAAAATTTAATAAAACAAACTTTATGCCTCTGCCATTCATAAAGTATTACATGGATAACTATATACATCTCTTTTATTTTGATAGATGGCTGTTAAGGTACAGGGCAGATCTTTTAAAATCAAAGGAAAATACAAATTTTCTTTTAAAATATACTTAAATCTGATAGTCAACAAGCTACAATTGCTAGTTGTATTTTACCTTTTACTTACCTTTTATTCTGGTTTTAGAAATAGTTTAGCATTGACATAAAAATGCAAAACAAAGTATCCAATTAAAAAGTTAATAAAATATTTATACTGTAACCCAATTTTTTAAAAATCCCACTAAACTTAAAGGATAAATGTACATATACATAAATATATAACAGGATAAGTATAAAAGACCACACACTAAGAGAGAAGAAATGGAATCTGGGAAGAAGTGGAAGACAACTTTGCTTTTAATATACACTTACCTGTGTGTTGTTTAAATCTATTTTAATAAGCACATATTTCTGTGGTTTTTATACTTTTAAAAATACAATTGCAAAGATAATTTTTTGCAGGACAATATCCCCATCTAGTGGAGAACACAGAATATGTAATCACTAAAAAATTCCTGCTTTTGATTGTGCTTTTTTACAGTGCTGTGGAAAATTCCAGAATAATAGCTAATGATAGAACAGGGTTAGGGAATATAAACTTGAGACACCGGCGACAACAAAGTAGCTCATCTTTTGTGGAGTGACAGGTTGGCTTCCTTTAAAAGCCACCTGCCTTGAGGAGTGGCCACAGAGGTCCACAGTGAGCCACAGTGTGGCGAGAGGACAGCTACTGCCCCAACCCATCACGCGTCATGTCACCAAGGCACGTTTAGCACTCAAAGGCTTTTTGTTGAAGCAACTTATATGGTGAACTGGGGCCCATCATTGTCTGACTAAAGCCTTATAAATTCATTCCTAGAACTAAATCATTCCCAAAACCAAGTATGTAAAAATAAAAACCTTTATTTTCTAGAAATGTTCTGCAGCCTCTCATTTACATGTGAAAGGTCATTCTATGTATTTTACTGATATTTAAACACTTGGGACTGTGGGCATAGCTCAGTAGTAGAGCACTGACCTGGCAATGTGCAAGGACGCCCTGGGTTCTACACCTATCACTGGGAAGAAAAGGCTTATAGCACTAATTCCGCATGTTACCTTTGACAGCTGCACAACTATCAACGTTTGACACGCTGACATTCAAATCCTCCAAATCAAAGCTATCACATTCTTTCAGTATTTTGGCTTGGTTGAAATAATCATTAGTATCTCGTGGCTGAATCTCACTGAGAATCACTTGTAAGCGGCTTGCTGACTCTGAAGGAGAAAAGTACACCAGAAGACCCTTAGTAAGAGCATGTGCAGAGAGACAGGGGTTAGGAAGAAAATGACAGACAAGAAAGTTCATGAGCTCAGTTTGGGACAGTTAAAGACTTCTTCCCATTTTATTTGTCTTTCATTAAATGGCTCTGGCATTTCAAATGGCCTCTGCCCATTGCAGACTCCTAGGAAGTTCCGTGAGCGCCCCCCTCACTAATTTACACTGCCTCCCCTAAAGCTGCAGATTACCGATTTACCGGGGAAGCAGAGAACCTTGCTCATCACCTGGTTCTCAGGTTGATTTTTTAGCTACTTACTTTTGGAGGTGAGTAATTAAAACTTTTTATTCTTAGGCAAAAGACAGTAAACAACTGAATTGGCTGTTTTTTAATAGTTAAAAGTATTACCAAAGGGCAAACATACCACAAAATACAATTCCTTTTCTCCCTCAATTTAGCTTTTATGTATCTTTAAAGAAATGAGAGAGAGAGAGATAATCGAATAATAGCACTGCAGGCTTCTTTGTCTGCTGACCTGAGTCTGTGTCCATGGGGATGAGGCCCTCAGGGGAGGAGCTCTGAATCACAGGGGCCACCACAGCCGAAATCCTGTAGGCCACCAACAGGAGCTTCTCCACCACAGAGGTCCACTCACTCACCAGCTGCAGGCTGCTGCAATAAGAACATTGGGGACACTTATGCTGTTACAAGCAAAGGAGGGCTTGAAAGAATTTGTTTTAAAATAGTGCAAAATACAAAATATTTGAGACATACAAATAAATACACAAGCAGATTTTTAATCTAATTTTCAATTCTCTTTAAGGCACGACAACATGCCTTTCCTAGGACACATTCCTATAAGGATTAACGCTCAGACATGAGTGTGTATCTGAAACCACAGACAGCTGGGCGTACTCTTACTTCAGTGGTAACTTCCGCAGAGCTCCTGTTACACAGTGGACGCGCCCGTACATTGGGAAGGATGCTGCTGCCCGAAGCAGAGAGTTTTCAGCCTGAGACACATCTTCCTCAAGATTTTCTATTAAGCACTTGATAACTAGAAAAAGCAAACAGAAAACTGAAATAGTGCCAGTTGAAAAACACATTTATAAACTTGTGGGGAGCAAAATTTCCACGAAAACACCCAACTCCAATGAATTCTAGGGGATTTTGAATCTGAAAGAGAGTTTTCCAGGTCACCCAGCCCATTAACTCATCTTAAAGACAACAGTTAAAAGAACTCAGTGTCTTCCCTTAACTACCTGGATCTACCTTAGCATTCACTGACCCAGTCCTCCCGCACATCCTCTAGCTGCGGCATCAAACTTCAGACCTATGTGATGTGTTATTTGGCCAGAAGATGACTTTTAGTAAAAACTAAACGAAAGTGAGGCGTAACTCACCATGCAATTCACACACTTAAAGTGTACAATGAAGATAACAATATAGTGTAGTCACTATTGTTATTCTCATAAAATAAAAAAATAAAAGTGTACAAGTCAATGGTTTTCGGTATTTTCAGATACATGCAAACATCACAATTTTAGGACATTGCCCCCATAGAATAACATTTACCCATTAGAAGTCATATGTCACCTTGCACCTCTACCCTCCTTTCACCCTAGGAAATCACTAATCTGATTTTTGTCTCTACAGATTTTCTTCTTCTGGACATGCCATGTAAGTGGAATCATACATTAAAAGGTGTTCTGTGATTGGATACTTTTACCTACCATAATACAACGGTACTTTGATTCACAAATTTGCTCTGTGATTTTGGAAAACATGGGCATATTTATGTTCATGTGCGGAAGACGTCATGTTCATCATCCAATGCAGAGTTTGTAAACAAAAACAGAATGTTGCCAAACACTTCAGTTTTTGAAAACAAAAGCATTCCTTAACCAAGGTACCACTGTACTTTTATTAAAGTTCATCGATGTTGCAGCATCTGTTAGTTGATTCTTTCCATAGCTCAGGAACAGTCAGGTGAATGGACACACCACATTTTTATTTATCCATCTATCTGCTGATGGCTGTGTGGTCTCTATTATTTGGCTATTCTGAGTAATACTGCTCTAAACTTTTTTGCTCAAGCTTGTGTTTGGGGGTATTTTTTTTTTCCTCTGGGTATATGCCTGTTAGGGACTGAATATATCCCCACCCCTTCAGCATATGAAGCTTCCTCCACTTTCTCCACATTATCATCAATATTTTATGTTTCCTTTCTTTTTTCTTTTGAATTACAGCCATTCTACTGGGCATGAAGTGTTTCCTCATTATGAGTATGATTTTGATTTGCACTTCCCTGTGGACTAACGATATTAAGCATCGGTGTACCTTTGAAGAAATATCTACTCAGTCTTTCTCCATTTTTTAACATACTTATATCTTTTTATTAGTGAGTTGTAAAAGTTCTTTGTTTAAAGTGTGCCATTGTATATAGGTTTTCTTTTTACCTTCTTAATGGCACCGTTTATTAAACAAAAGCTATGCATTTTCGTGAAATTCAATTTGTATTTTTGTTTTGCTATTTGTGCTTGGAAATTATATCTAAGAAAGTACAGTACTGTTTAACCCAAGGTCATGAAGACAAAGCCATGTTTCCCTCTAAGGATTTTATACCATTGGCCTTTGTATTTAGGGCTGTAGTCCACTTGGGGCTCATTTGTATCTACAATATGAGGTAGTAGATCCATTTCATCCTTTAGCATCGGGATATCCAGCCAGCCAAGTATAGAAAATGCTTCTCCTCACCCCTCTGAAGGAAAGGGCTGTACTTTAAACTTTAGAATTGTTATAACCAGCAAATTATCAATATGCAGAATACATCAAGGTCCTTAAAATCAACAGGATAAAGACAAACAATTTCACAGAAAACTGAACAAAGGACATCAACGTGTTTCATCAGAGGAAACATGAACAAATTACAGTAGAAAGACTGCAAACTGGAACCATACCATCACTTTATAGTCTGCAAATTTTTAAAGTTTGACAGTAGAAAACTATGGTGGTGATGTCTCATACAGCACAAGTCAAAATCTGTTGGTGGCAATACTGGGAAGACTTGTTTACTTAGTATCAGCTCATAAAATGAAAGACAGGCACACTATGACCACCAAAAACTCTTCTTTGTTCACCAAAAACTCTTAAGACAATGCATTAGCAGATCTGCAGGCCAATGCTCACATTCACATTTCTTACTTAGAAAAACATCAAGCCTACCAACAGAACACATTAATAAATTGGTGTATTATATACAGTATTTATATAAAATTCAAAAGTATGTAAAACTAAGTAATACATTGTTTAATCCCATATGCATATGGTAACATTATAAAGAAAGACAAGATGAAAGGTTAATGCAAACCACAGCTTAAGATAAAGGAAAGGATTCAAAGAAGGTGCACTTTTTTCTTTTAGAGGCAGTGTGTCACTATGCAGCTTTAGGTTAACCTTGACCTCCTAGGCTCAAGCAATCCTCCAGCCTCAGTCTCCCCAGCAGCAGACACACACCACTGCATCTGGCTGAGAATCTTTTTTTTTTTTAAATGCGGAGGGTGGAACCCAGGGCTTTGTGCATACTAAGCACATAGTCCACCACCAGCCTTTATTCTATCTCTTAAGCTGAGTTTATCACCTAGTTTGTGAACAGAGCTTGTAAAGTTTTTCCACTATTGCATTCAGCCTTATATACTGAAGTGCTCTTTATCCATATGAACTATTTCACAGTTATAATCTGCCTTGAACTGAAAGCCCTTCTGTGAAGCATGTATATCCCAATTCATGCCAGGGTCTCCTTTTGACCCCGGGCCTAAAGACATTCTAGCGGCCAAGTGTCATCCTCCATGCTACTGTCATCGCTGCTTCCCCAAATCCACAGCCACACTCCCAACAGAACGACATATGACCTTACATTTTTTTCCAACTACTGATTCTCTGTCAAGGCTTTTTATAGCATGAGAGAAAGAATAATTTTCAACTTTCTATATCTGATCCTTCTTTTACTATAAGAATCTGCCTCTGTCCTGACATCCAGTACACTTCCAAAATGAAGAATTATTAGCACAGAAGTAAGTACGTACATCTCCAGCAAATACGTCTAGAAAGTCACTGGCTAACACATCTCAGGCCCAAGGTTTGGGATCCGGCAATATGTTGGTGTAGAAGGAAAGGAGTGACCAGTCAATTAATATGTAAACTCCAACAGACAAATTAACTCCATATAAAAGTAACAAAGATGATTTATCTATAGTTATAGTATAACTGTTATGGGGAAAAAAGTTCATTTTTGATGGAGAAAAGGGTTGCTCTCTTTTAAAAGTGTTTTCTTAAAGTATATTTGTATATCTACTTATTTAACATGATTCCCCTGTTTAGAAGCAAGTGTTACTGCTGAGTGAACTGTTCACTGGTGTAAAAGAACCTCATGACGCTCTTATACGCTTGTAAATTCTTAAATAAAAAAACCACAAAGTAAATGTTTAACTATTAGATACCAAACAAATACTAAGAGAATAGGAGATTGGTTTTTGATAAATAAGAGCAAAAGGTCATTTCCTCAATACAAACCCATTACTGTGTTCCTTTCCACCACAGAAGCAGGCTTGTTTTCATCACTGTGTGCAGCACTCTCGGTTAAGTAGGCAGATAGGGATGGCGGCACAGCATCCTGCCAGATTAAGAAGTTCAGCAGGTAGGAAGCTGTGACACAGTCATACGGTTTTGTGCTCGTGCTGAGCTCCAGAGCTGCCTGGAATAAGCCTTGCAGTTTCCCAGCATCCTAGAATAGAACACAGACCCAGTAGCTGTCATAGCGAGATTTCTGTAATTTGCAGGAGTACTACATATTTAAAAACACAGCCTCTCCTGTAACTCTTAACTCAATACGCACATTAATTTCTTTCCTCCCTGAATATAGGTTAGTAATTATTTATTTATTTAAACAAGATTTCACTACGTTGCCCACACTGGTTGTGAACTTGTGATCATGCTGCCACAGCCTCCCAAATAACAATTATTATTAATCAATTCAGAGATGAAGCCCTCAAGAATAATTGGGAAATTCAGTATTGATAGAGCTATTTTAAAAAAACAGCCTCTTTCTTCAACATCAGCATACTTTTTTCTGTAGAAATCTGTAATGTTTACAACCAGACCAACTGTGTTATTTACATATAGAGTAGTTTTTTCTCTTGTACTTAATGTTTTACCTGGGCATCATACTCCTGCCCTTCTACTTGCTTCTCCCTTTCCATAGAACTAGTTCAATGGAGAAAAACACAAAGCCATTAGGGGGCTGCGCAGGATGAAACCAGATCCTCTTCTGCAATTCACCATCCCAGCTCCCACAGTTATATAAATATTCACTCACATCGACTCTTGCGGCTTGTATCTAGATGGCCGCCCCCTGCTCCAAAGTTTCATGCAGTCCTATCAGGCTTTCGGAGGAGGCTGGGTTTAGGGTGTGTGAGTGTGGATTAAGGGTGCAATACTTCAATTAGCGTGTGGACAATGGAAGCCCCACCCTGAGTATGGGTGACACCAAAAATAGGCTAGCCTGGATGGAATAGAGACAGAAAAAAGGCAGGCTTCCTGCTGTTGCTGCTCTTGCACACCAGGGACTGTGTCTCCTCTGCGATGCCCCTCTGCCAGGCCACCCTGCCTTGGAGCCAGCCAACTGTGATCTGAAACCTCTACAAACTGTGAACTAAATAAACTTTTCCTCCTTTAGCTTTGGGTGTTGAGTATTTTGTCCCAATGAGAAACGTAACTAAGACTGTCCTAACAAAGACAGAACAAAGGGCTGCTCACTGTCACTGTTCACTGCCACAGTCACGGGAAAGGACTGGCCAGACAAGAGCCATGGTTCCCAGTCCCCAACCAACAGATCACAAGCTAGTGTTACCACTCTGGATACAGGGGTTTGGTTGCTCAATAATATTCTGTCTACTCGAGTTGGTCCGTAACTGTCTAACGTAGGAAAAAAATCATTATAAACTTAATTTTAAAGTTGATTTATGTACACTAATATCTAATGATACCTTACAATTTCAAAACAGTAGCTATCAAATGTATTGATTTAAATATCAGTTTCTTTTAATTTAAATTCTTTGTCACTTGACAGGGTTAATTTTCTATGACCCAAAACTTAAAAATAGTGGTCAAAGCTCAAAACAAATATTAGAAGGAACAAATTAAGCTACTAAGTCATTTTTGCAACTGACAGTAAGTTCTTCAATTGGTTAACCAATTAATAAGAAACACAATAAATAACCTTTGAAGCCTAAAATATTTTTGTTCCATCATCTTAGATCAACCAAAATACAATATAAAGACCTAGGATATGTAGAAAGGCAGTAAACTAGCTGAGTAGTAAAGTCATATATTAGAAAGATACGCTATCAAAAATATATATTATACATTGGGTACTTCACTTTAATCAGGCATTCAAAGCATGCTTTAATGTTAAGTTTATTTTTAAAAAATTACAAAATATATAAGGTATATAACCAAAGAAAGATTTTGGAAATATATAATTAATTAACTTTTAAATCTTGAATGTCTATTCCAACGATTATTTTACTGACATACAAAACAGAACAGACTATATAACCAAAATCCTATAGCATACCCCATATGGTTCTAAAATTTCCTGTATTCTACAGTTTAACATCTCTATATCAAGCAAATTACCAAACAGAGGCAAAGGCCCTGTAAGAACCCTCCGTCTTATATGTAAGAACCAGGTCTTTGATATATGTGCTGTAATATACCTTCTCCATTCCAGATACTCTTAAAACATTTCCCGGGGTGAAGCATAGCTACAAATGTGATGCAAGGCTACATGTGATATATAGTGGAGGTTGTGGGTGCTGCTAATAGAGGATAAGAAAGTTTCTTATTTCAAATTCTGTCAAGTACAAGAGTTAGCACACTGAGCAGTTGAAGGACCTTCTCCTTACAGGGCATCAGGAAGACCACAGTTATAAGTGGACCCTGGACAGCAAGTCTCAATCTGAGTACAAATCAAAAAAGACACCCTGAGATCTTGCAACATCAAAGAAACCACAAAAAGACACTGTGTTACTTCTCTGGTACGTTCTCCTACAGAATTCTATGGTGTCTGTAAGCTGTTATGCCCTAAATACACACAAACAGCTGGCACCCAGACCAGAGCTCAGTTACAAGACCTGCTGGTACCGCTGGCCTCTGCAGAGTTCTCAGAGCAAGCAATAGAGTTCTGGAGCCACTACTCTGCTGCCAACCCGAGCCCCAGAATAAGCCTCAAGGGTATGGCTAAGAGCCTGGCAAGAGGGTCCCCTGCATACTGTGCCTTCATTCCTGAGCTCACTTTGGTTCCTACCCAAAGTGGGAAGAGCAAGGTGTCAGAAAGAAAGCAGGCTCCGGGGCAGGGGCTGGGTAGAGCGCCTAGGAAGACAACTGGTGTTAACCTCATCTATTCTTCAGTTTCAGTCTCAGTTTAGCTACTGTTTATGGTAAGACCAGAAACACGTTCTCTATCTCATTTACACCCAGGTGCCCAGTCTAATAAGCAGGATGATTATCTCTAAAAACTCAAAATTACTGTAAGTGATGTGTTTTGATCGACTATTACATGCCCAAAGGAACTGAGGAGACCACAGTGCACCGAAATCCACTAATAATACGGTAAACAGTAAGACCTACTCCCTCCTACACCTCCCTTCTCATCAAAGCAGTAAAAAAGCACAGCTCACTGGTTTGAACTCTTCTGGCATTTCTTCCTTTCCCACCACACTACAATAGTGCAGATGCATTACTAACCAAAAGAAATAGTTAAAGGGCCCAAGAAGGCAGGTGTGGAGAGCCTGAGTTAATCCTCAGATGCTTTACTTTTATGTATGCTAAAATACAAAGTCTTCCTATGTATATTACATTTACATAGGAAAAGTCCAATTACCTGAAATTGCATAGGTTTTACTGATAACTTCATGAGCAGATCAAATGCTAAAGTTTTCACTTCTTCAAAAGTGCTGGTGAGACATTCTATCAGTGTTTGGAAACGACCAGCATCAATGTCATGACTCAGCTGATATACCACTTGGACTCTACCTAAAACAAAAAATGAAAATAAGATTTAAAAATGAATTAAAGGAAAAGAAAATCAGCTTTCTGCAGCTATCCAGCTAAATTTATAGAAAATTAATACAAAATTCATACTTTATACTTTACCTACACTAAGACTCCATACTTTAACCATACTACATACTTTATCCACAATAGCATTAAATTGCATTTTATTAATCTACTTCTTCAGATGACAGAAAGTAGTACAATTTTCTGAACAGAATATAAACACCTTTTAAAAATGAAAGGCTCCTATCTTTATAAACTTCCTGACCTAGGATCCAAAGTCCTACCGTACCTTAGATGAACTGACACAGAATAAGCATGATGACCTATCCTGTCATGTTTATGTTGACCCAAGTTTGCATTCCTAGGGTAAATTTCACTTGGTCATAGCATGTGGTTGGATATCGTTTCCTAGTATTTTGTTGAGAATTTCTGGATCTGTACTAGTAAGCGGTACTTATCTATACCTCTCTTACACTGTCTCTGTCTGGGTTTCGTATCCAGGTAACGACAGCCTCAGAGAGTGAGTTGGGTGTTCTCTCCCCACCAGTGCTATGAAAGAGTAAGGACTGGTGTGAATTCTTTAAATGCTCGGTCAAATTCACCAGAGAAGCCACTCATCCTGGATTTTTCTTTGTTAGGAGGCTTCTGATTACTGATTGTTAAAAGCTTGCTTGAAACTTGCTTCAACTTGTGGTAATTTTGATGTTTCCAGTAACTTGCTCATTTCATGCAGCTGATCTAATTTGTTCATTACATCGCCATAATCCTTTTTACTTTGTAAGTGCACAACTGCTTCTACCTTTGATTGCAGTTACTTGCACCACCTTTCATTTTCCTTAGTCTAGCTGTAACTTTATCGCTTTTCTTCATCTTTAAAAAAATTTCTGGTTTCGTTGATTCACTGTATTGTTTTTCTCTTTTCTATTTCGCACACTGTACTGTTTTTCTATTCTCTATTCCGTTTATCTTTGTTCTAATCTTTATATTTCCTTCCTTCTACTAGCTCATCTTTTGTAATTTCTAGAGGTATAAATTTAGGTTATTGATCTGAGACCTTTATGTTTTAATGTAAGAATTTAAAGCACTGCTTTTACTACATTCCATTAGTTTTGATGTTGTTTTTGGTTTAATTCATCTCATTTTCTAACTTCCTTTGTGATTTCTTCTTTAACCCATTTGATAAGGGCTTTATTCAAAATGAAGCCTCTCTGACACCACTGTATGAAAAAGCTAGCTCTCTCCATCCTCCTAGAGACTTTATATTTCCCCCTCGTCTCCTTGAAATATTTTTTCATGGAATTTATGTCCATCTGAAGCTCTGTGTGTTACTTGCTCAGTACTGTTTTCCTTCACTAAAACGTAAGCCCCCAAAGAGGAAGGACTTCGCTTTGCACATTACATTATCAATGGCTATTTGACATACAATAAACACTAAATTAATATGTGCTGCACAAGCCCTTTTAACTGTGGGATCCAGTTTTCACCATGAACACTGTAATGTTTTATTCTACCTAGGAAAGGTGCACACAACTTAGTCTTTTTTGTCTAAGATATACTTGAGGAAAGGCAGAGAACATTCTATTACCAAATCACAGTGCTCTACAAAAGAAAATAAACCCTCACATTAAAATTATTTTGATAAAGACAAGGGATAAACTTTCCATCCTGTATTTCTTTAGGCTCTTTAGCTTCCTTCAAAATTACTGGGTATGTGGGGGTGGGGGAGGGGCGGTGGTGGATAAAGTGGAAACAAAGCTTTGTAAATAAGGAGGGGAGGGGGTAAAGAGAAGGGAGAGAAGGGGAAAAGAGAAACTAAGGTATCTCACATACAGGTACAAATTCCTTAGGATGAATGAGAGCATTATGCACATTTACATTGTACCAATAAACTTAATCATAAAATATTAAAAAAATAAAATTAATGGATATAGTATGGCTGCTATCTTTGTACTGCCTGCCAGCTGACTGATTAATATAATTACTATAACAGTCATAGTTCAATTATACGTGATTCATTCATTAAGACAACTCAGGATTTTCACTTTCAATGTACATGTATTATAATATATTAAAATCCTTTCCTGACTGAAAAAGACCAGTCTAATTAAGCTTAATAGTTTTTTCCCTCTACAATTAAGTACAGCTGTAAGTCCATTAAAAGTGGAAAAGGTTTTTGTTAAATGAATAAAGTAATCTGTCATGCTCAGGTTAAAAACAAGTCCAGCTGTAGTACCGCTGAAATTCACCCTGGATTCACTCTCTGTGAATCCTGTAATAAATCATCAAAATTTGCTAATTTAAAAAGACACACACACACTCTCTCTCTCTCTCTCTCTCTCTCTCTCTCTCTCTGTCTATTCTTTCTCAGTTCTGGAAGCCAGAAATCTAAAACTAAGGGATCTAGGATACCTAAAGTCTAAACTGAGGATTCTAAAGGAGTCTCTTCCAGCATCTGGTGGCTGCTGGCATTCCTAAATTATAGCTGTACTCCACTGCAGACCTCTGCTGTCACGATGCCCCTTCTGTGTATCAAGTCTGTCTCTGCCTCTCTCTTACACAGATACTTTTGATGACATTTGTGGCCCATCCAGATAATCAGAATTTTCCCATTTCAATATCCCTAACTTGATTGTATCTGTGAAGACCCTTTTCCCATATTAAGGTTCACTTTCATAGATTCCGAGGATTGGAGGCTATTTTAAAGCCTACCACCCCTACCTGAAAAAGGGTGATTGAATTTATCACTCACTCTGTGGATGGAATAGCTCAGGGTAAAGACACTAGGCTCAATCTCCAGTAGTGAAAAAAAAAAAATGTGTAACACAGTGTATAATGAAACAAGCCAATAACATGTACAGTCTAAGACCATTGGCTGTCAACTGAGACACATTCCTTCTAAATGTTAATACAATGAAATAAAATCCTTGATTAAAGGATGCTAAAAAGAGGCATAACACCAAATATAGGGGGCCAGGGATGTACCTCAGCTGCATAAGCACTTGCCTGGCATGTGCTTATGTGAATGTCTGGGCATGTGCTAAGGTCATTAGTTCAATTCTCGGTACAAAAAAAAAAAAAGAAGAAATATAATGTGTGATGTATGATCCACTTCTGGACTGTGAGAAATTTCTTTTTCCTATAACAGACCACTTATTAGGACAAGTGTCAAAATTTGTATATGGGCCAGATATTAGGTAATAATAGTATACAACACTAAATTTTCTGAATTTGAACTTTGTGTGGCAGTTACAGAATCAGTAATAAACAGAGATACAACAAATATGACAAAAAATTAACAACTGATAAATCTTTGTAGAGGGTACTTAGCTATTCACTGAACTGTTCTTGAATTTTGCTGCTGGGTTGAATTTAAACTTGAAAAAAAAAAGGATATTCCTCAAATGAAGCAAACATTTATTGGCAGCAGCTAACTCTCCCTTTGTCATCAAAAAATTTTACTTTGACTAATAATATAAAATGAAAAACAATACAGCTATCCCATAAAGCTCTCTAGTCCTACAGCCCCTCCCATTAAAGAGCAGCTTAGCTAAATATGTTCCTCCTTGACTATAGTCAAGAAAAATGGGGTACAAGCGAGAAAACTGTACTAAGTTATACATACGTTCATGTATGCAGACGAGCAGAATCATTTCTTGCCAAAAAGGGGAAAAAAATTATTCAAAGAGGGAAATTAAATGCCTATCCTTTCAAGTACCTCACAGAAGGAAAATCAGAATATCACTAAGACAGGGTGCCTGGAAATGACATCCTCGTGATGTCTTTGTGAAACCAGACTGAAGCTTACGAAACAGATAGCATGTGAGGGAAACCACATTCTAACCTCAAAGACTCACTGAGGGATATTAAATATGAGAGACTATTATTATTTTAACTGTTAACATTTACAGAACAGATTAAGCCCTTCCTTAAAACAGTGAAAAACAAAGTAAGAAGATAAAAGCAGGAACTCTTCCTATAGTAAGTATAATCCATGAAAATTATAGTTCTGAGTTGGCAAATAATGGTCAATGAAAAGAGATAGTTTCTCTCCCTTATGTCCTTTACTGGCCAATTTAACTATGTAAAATAAGAATACTATGCTAAGAAGAAATCTTAGAAAAGGCAATAAAATTGAAACTTCAAGTAAAGCAAAATACTGACTGTGTACATCCTTTGCGAGAAAAAACCAGAATGCTTCCTCCAAACATCACTGAAAACTTACCTTCTACTGCAGGAAAAACTTCAGCTATTGAGCCTAAGATGGTTAAAGCTGAAAACCTAGTTGAGTAGGAAGATCCAGGAAACAGTGCCTCAAAAAGATGGTTGCAAATAGACGACATGAAATTCTAAAAAAACAAATTTATAGCACAACAGGTTATGCCCAGAGCATCACTCCCAAGAGTGGGTGTTTTGTTTATTATAAATTAAGAGTAAGGTTTCTTAAACAACACTGGTTATTAACTGTGATAATTCACTTTGGCATTGTTATGGTTTGAGTCCTAAGGGTTCGCGTGCTTCAAGACTGATGTATGGTGTGGTGGGGTGGAGATGGTGGGACCTTTCAACACAGGGCCCAGCAGAAGGTGATTAGGTCAGGGGGCTCCACCTGCACGAGCGAATTAACGTTGTCTCCTGGGCATCAGGTCCTGGGTATTCGTGAGTTCACACAGGAACATGCTGCCAGCACACAAGCTCCACCTTCTAGAGTGCGCTCTTGCTTTTACACCACTCGCATGCTCCTTCCACCTGCACCCACTGTTCTACCACACTGCAACACGACCAGGGGCTCCTCACCAAGATGTCTGCAGAAAGCTGTTGGGACTTTACAAGCATCCCTTTCTTCATAAACCTGTTTTCTTTCTGAAATATCAGCCTCAGGTTTTTTGTTATAGCAACACAAAAGGACTAAGACAAGATCCTTGACCATCAACAGTATAACACAACTTTAATGACCCCTACCTTTGCAGAGTTAGTAAGAAGTATAATTTTGATTATAGCTTAAATGAGAAGGGAAAAAAACTACATTTTTTAGAAAAACAAGATATAGGCTGCATCTGATTTGTACCAGAGCTGGATAATGCTGGTTTTCCTAACCAAAGGCATTCAGGCATTAAAGATACGAATATTTTTTAATGTTTTAAAATCAACAAAGAGGGCTGGGGATATAGCTCAGTGGAATAAGCGCTTGCCTAGCAAGCGCAGGGTCCTGAGTTCAATCCCCAGTACTGCAAAAAAAAAAAAAAAAATCAACAAAGAAGAACTATGTATATTATATATAGCCATACTATACCCATTAATTTTATTTTATTTATTTTTTGTGGTTAAGTTTATTGGTACAATGTAAATATGCATAATGCTCACATTCATATTAGTCTACCTAATAGAGAATACTTAGTAAGTTTGACCATGACATAATTCATACAAAGATCCAACTATTCCTTTGCCTTCTACTTGCCCCTCTGAGACCTCTGCTCTGTCATTCAGTTTATACAAATGAAAAATGAAAATTTTCAATAAAATTCAATTATAAAAAAACAAAGTGGCACATACTTTTTCCAGGATAAAGGCCTCTTCCTCTAACTTAAAAAAATGATTAATTTCTGTGTAAAATAAACAGAAAAACCATAAAGAACAGTGGTGATTCTCAAGGATCCTGTTACTGCTCTGCCTTGAGCAGTACACAGGCAGCCCCAATCCCCAATGACACTAGACAGTCAAGAATGCAAGACCAACCGGGCCCAGCAGCACTTGGGAGGCAGTGGCAGAATGACCACCATGAACTCAAGCCCAGCTTGGGCTACATGGAAGGTCAGCCTGCACTATAAAGCGAGACACTGTCTCAAAAACAAAACAAAACAAAACAAAACTACAAGATAGCTGCATTTAGTTTGTGCTACGCATGCAACCTTGGGTATTTATCCTTTATCTTTTCTTTATTCATTTATTGATTCTGCTGGGTTTTATTTTATTTTATTTTTTTACTTTTTTGGCGGTACTGGGGATCGAACTCAGGACCCTGCACTTGCTAGGCAAGTGCTTATTCCACTGAGCTATATCCCCAGCCCCTCTGCTGGGTTTTAAAGGAACAGAATGCTTGCCAAACATTGTCTGAAACTAGTCTTAAGTAAAATAGTAGCACTCACATTAAACTACAAGAAACTTATCCTTTAGGAGTTATCCTAATTATATCATATTTGTATTTTGAGACATAGTGCTTCATTTTATAAATCAGGCTGTAACCATAACAGAGGCAGAGATCACATTTATACATTAGGCTCCTACTGCTGAGAACAGCAGTCCAGACATTCAGTAGGAGTTCAACATACGCCCTAGTCAATTCTAATAGTTCCCAACGAGGCTTCCATTAAAGAAACCCCTGAGGTTATGGAGTGAGAAGCACATCTGGCTTTGGATCCGGGCTCTGCCCCTTCCAAGCTGAGGAACCCTGACCAGGTGCTAAACTTTACTAAGTTTCAGTATTCTCACTTATGCAGTGGGGATAATACTGCTTATCCTACAGCATGTCTATTAAAGATTAAATGAGAACATGAATGTAAGGCATTTTGTAAGTTTAAATTTTAAAATACTCTAGTTATTAATATAGTACTGGCTAGGGATGACCACCAGCCTCTCTCCTCCTGCACTTAGCTAGACAGCACTGGGCCACCGCACAGAGTACAGCGCCCACTGTCATGAGCTCTCGACAGCACAACGCCAACTCCAAAGGCAACAGGTAACTGCCACAGGGAAGTGCACACCATGACTACAGGATTGACTTGGGTTAAACCTCAGCAGACTCATGTTTTAAAAATGCACATCCATAAGCATAATCTAAAAAAACCAAACCTGTGTACATGACAACTTAGAGCCTCAATCCACAAAACAGCTGGTGCATTTCTATGTACTTAGGACTTCACAAACATCATTGTACCTCCTTTGCAAAAGAAACGAAAGCCATGTTTTTAAAAATCTGGCACTGATGTAAGATTAACAAAGAATTGTCCTAAGAACACAGCATATATATGAACCCAGATACAGACATGCAAAATTGGTCAGACTATTAATCCTCTCAACAATAGAAAAACACAAAAAACAAAAAAACCAAAGACAAAAAAAAAAACAAAAAAAACACCAATAGTTGCTGCTTTGCATATTGATATCTTCGAAGTGTGTGTTCAGGATAAACATACAGACATACAAAATTGATCAAATAACTCGTCATCAATTATTCCTTAGCATTAAGTGATATAATACAATAGTAGAACCATGTTAGCCCTCCTGCATATATGTATATTCGAAGATACCAACAGGTAAAGCAACAACCACTGTTGAGTCCATATCACCTTGTCTGTAGATCAGTTTTGATTGTACTATTTTTAATGCTAATTTGTGTCTGTTTGTTAATATGCTTTTGTGCTTTTATTTAAAAAAAAAAAAAAAAAAGAACACAGCAGCACAGCCTTAAAATATACTCTGAGTCACTTTTAATGGTTCCCTGTGAGGCTTTCTGGAATGACTTAAAGCTTACAAGGCACTTCTCACTTCATCCTCAAAATCAACTTCTGAGAGGAGTTATGGATCCCACTAAAAGTGGAGGAGACTAAGTAAACCAACTGGTAAGTGGCAGAGTTGGGAATAATACTATGCTCTTAAAGTTTAGACTGTGACTTTCTAGTCTTATTGTTGGAATTTTACAACGATGAAGCTGACCCAGCCTTTGTAATAATAACAGTCTTTATTAGGAAGTGTTTTGCCTTTTTAACTGGGCATAATGGTGCATGCCCACAATCCCAGCACTCTGGGAGGCTCAAGCAGGGAGATTTTAAGTTTGAGCCCACCCTGGGCAACTTAGTAACTTAACAAGACCCTCTCTCAGAGCCACAAGAGCTATGCAGGGATGTAGAGTGGTGAAAGCCCTGAGCTCAGTTCCCAGTACTGTCCTCTAAAAGGTGTTTTTACCTTTTAAATACAAAAATTGAAAATCAAGTCCACCCATACTAATGTTTAGAGTATGTATTGAGTATGTCATAGTTCAAATGTCTCATTAATTTCTTGTATCTGTTTCCCTGAATAAACTAAAACAGGTGAGCTGTCTTGTACCTGGGTCTCAGAGGAAAATAAGGTTCTGCTTCTGAGAGGCTAGGCTTGGCATAAGAAACCAGTGAAAAGTTCATTCGTCTTTCTGAAAAGCAATAAGATTATCAAACTACATCCTGGTCCAGTTGACAGCCGCTGAATCTGTGGCTCCATATACCCCATTAATACAGTGCCTTGGAACCCAGACCAACTCTATGGGTCACACCAAAAGGACAGACACAAACCCCCTTTAGAGGGGACTGCAGACCAGGGGTCACTAACATAAAGCCACTGTAAATCATGTGAGTCTAAAGGGGAAGCAAGCCCAGCCACAGCAATCTTTTACTCTGGGGAGCCATGACCTGCCTGTTTTCTAAAGTATGAAACACACGTGGCCACACAAGCCATAAGTTATGGCAGTCAGCCCGTTAATGTCACTCTGTGACAGTTCCCAGGAATAGAGCACCACGTCCCCAGGAGGGTTATGTAACACCCAGCTTGAAGATAAATAGCACAGAAACCTGGTTCACCAAGAGCCTTCTATTTCCCTCTAACACACAGTCAGAATTGTTTTAGGTTTGATAAGGCTCTGTATGTCTAGAACTTTTTCTCCTACCTTATATTGCTGCAAAGAAACAGAAGGCTGCTCTTTGGTTAACCCATTCTCTGGTTCATGTCTGGATTTACCTTGCTCCAATTTACAAAGTACCTGAGAACTTTCTTGTATCCTACAAAACAACTTTTAAGACAAAAACAAAGCACAGGTAAGCCACACATTAAAATAAACTGCCATCAGGAAAGGGAAATTTTAAAGCAAGGAGAATGCTGGCTCTTAAACTATTAAAATCTATTATGTTAATTTTCTGGCAGAAAACTGACATTCATATTTTTAAAACAAGTATTACTGCAACTAGAATACGGTCATTAAACCACAGTTCTCCCATTTCCCTTAAATTGGCCTGAATCTAAAGATGATACACTCATTTCTGTACCAATTTATTCACCTCAGAAATGTGTTGTGACTAATTCAATTATTCAAAAGTGACCATTTTATAAGGTGCTTCAAGAAAACTTATAAAAGTGCAAGAACATCCTCCTACTATAAAGTTTTCTTAAAACTACTGTCTCACTCCCAATGCTAGATTATTTTCTTTAAAGAGAAAAAAAGCTCAAAGTTGATTTGCTTAACCAAAATGAAAGGACTTTTTGCTCTGGATTTTAACCTCAAATGCAAGCTTTATGAAATCATAGAGCAGGTCACAGAAGGGCCATGAAGAGATGTGATTGCCCAATTCATGACCATTTCTACCCTCTCCCAAAACCTGAGCTCATTTTCAAAATGATTTCCAAGGCAAAGTTCACCATTTTCCAATACTTTCTGCTGCAAAATTCTACCTTTTTGAGAAGAGAACAGATCTGCTGCCGCACTCCTGGAGACTGGCTATTAAGATTGTATGTGATAAAGAACTGAATCCACTGCATTTCTTCCGCAGAAACCGTTTCTGTGCTTCGACTGCTTTCACAAAGCAAGCCTAACGTATCTATCCGTACCTATAATACATCAAGCAGTAAAATGTTCAATTGCCAATTAAAGAAGCAAAGCCTTAACCAATTGAAATGTCTAATTATTTACACAGCAGACTACCAAAGGGGGAAAAGTAAGCTGTAGCTCACCCTTGTGTGCTTGAGAAAGGTTTTCTAATCCCAAAGGTCTAGTAGTTATTTCCAGTACAGTTATTTTTATTAAATGTATAAACCAGGGCTTTATAAAAATGAACAACCTGAGGTCATAGTCCATGGCACTGCCCAGCCGGTTTCATTGCCCTCCCTCTTTTTCCTCAGTGACACTTTACCCCGGGCCCCTTCACCTCATCCTCACATGACTGCCACGTACTTTCGACCGGTCTCCTGCTCAGTTTTTGTTCCTACTCTGTAAACTCATCACTGTTGCCTTAATGTGACTTCCTTGCCAAAGACAGAGCGACTCTGGTTGAATAGTTTCTTTCAACTGATGACTGGGAACCAAAAGTCACCAGCCCAGCACTGGAGCAATATAGAAAATATACCACAGCCTTCTCTCCTGCCAGCAAATAGTCTTAATCACTGCCCAGACTTTGTAGGTCTGTCCTCCAACACTCCTCCCAGGTCTGTAGGTCTGTCCTCCCAGGGAAGGCCTTATGCATAACAGCACTTTCCCGCCTGTGTTTTCTCCTTGGAGTTCTCAGGGGCTTTATGCAAATTCGTACATCCCCTCAATAAACATTAAGAAGCCTAAGTACAAGAATGATACTTTTCACTTCCTGTTTGGCCTCATTAAGGACTTACCTCCAAAGTAGCAGTAGGCGCAAGTAAGGGACCTCTACTTTGAACCATTAAATGAACAAACAAATTATAGATGTGCTATAATGTAAAGATACCCAGCTACTGTATTTCCTTACTTGGCAGTGCTGATGAATTAACCCTTGCTTTATCCTCACACCGGACACGAGGTTCTCCCAGGCGTCAGGTGCAGACTGAAGGTGTCCATGAGCTCTGGCTGCTCGCAGACATACCATCAAAGCTCCCAGAGCCCCTCTGCTACTACAGGACCCTAAGGATGGAGAAGACTGCTCTTGTCTCAAAAACACCAAAGCACCAAAGCACAAAAACCATTACTGTGCTATACAATTGTACAATTCTCAGTGCCCATGTTCATGTTTCCAATTAACATTATATTTTAAGAAAAAACATTTTAAGCTTTATCTAACATGAACTAAAATTCCCACCCTAATCATTATTTAAAATTGCTTTTGTACCCATAATTTTAAGTAAACATAATTCTCATAGTGTTAAAGAAATCACAACTTATTTGCTAGTAATTTTTACTTTTGCTTAACAGTTAGAAAGTGGACTAAGAAGTAAGTCAGGGGGAAAAAAATCAAGCAAAATATTAAAAATAACAATACAAAAGGTAAAATGACTTTCAAGCAAGAATAAGAAAAAGATTTCAGTGACAAAAGACCATTATTTCTCTAAAAATAAACTGGATCTCTCTGTTGTGGAGCTACTGTTCTCACAGAAGATACTGTTCTCACAGAAGATAAAGCAGGAGCACAAAGAACTGCTGGCCGCCATTACTGAAGGAGCAAAAAGAGGCCAGGGATGCAGCTCAGCGGCACAGTCCCTGCCTGGGCAGCGCAAGGTCCTGAGTTCAATTCCTAGCACAAAAAAAAAGGCAGAACGCTCTGGCTCGCAGCACACCTTTTTAGAGAAAGACAAGTTCAATTTTCCTTCAGAAAGAACCCTAAATTTTAGATAGCTTCTCAGAAAGGCAAAAACAATTGTTTAAAGTTACAAATAATGGAAGCCCATGTGGCCTGCATCCATAGTCCCATTTACTCAGATGGCTGAGGCAGGAGGATCACTTGAGCCCAGCAGCTCAAGGACAGCCTGAGAACACAGCCAAGATTCCATCTCAAAAATAGTAATTTTTTATACACAAGATAGCTAAGGAAATTGTACTACTGGTTTCTATTGGGTTACTGAAAGGAACAGCAAATGCTTAATTGCTTGATCACTTTCGCATGTTTATATCTGATAATGTTTTTTTTTTTTTTGCGGTACTGGGGATCGAACTCAGGACCCTGCGCTTGCTAGGCAAGCGCTTATTCCACTGGGCTATATCCCCAGCCCTATATCTGATAATCTGAACAACTACTTTGAAATGTGCCAGCTTTCTTTTTTTTTGGTACTGGGAATTGAACTCAGGACCTTAGGCTTGCCAAGCAGGCGCTTGTGCCACGAGCAACTACTTTAAAAATGACAATATGCAATATAATGACCACTGCTAATTTCCCAACATCTTGTTTTGAAATTGCATCATTTTGTTTTTATTTTTATTCTCTTTAAAATAAATAGTAATAATAATAATAATAATGACTTTTTTGTATAGAGAGATCAAGTTTTTCTATCACCCTCTGGTTACTTGTTGATATACTAAAGATTTTTAGTCATTTAAGTTGAAAATACTCCTCAAATTGTGGTGAAGGATATTATATCCTTGCATTGTTAAACAATATAATTTGAAGATTTACTTAATGGGCAAGAAGGATTATTTTCCACATTAGTTGTGCTTTTATGCAGTGATTCCTTCAGGGTTATCGAGTTTCAATGGAATGTTTACCTATATTCTAAATGACTACAGATAACTGTATCTCTTCTCCAGAGATAAAAATTGCTACTGCCAATGTATTGGTCTTTAAATTTGCCTAAAACAAAATTAAAAAAAAAAATAAATTAAATTTGCCTGAAATAATTTTTAATGACTGCCTCAATCACTTGATAAGCAAATGATGCAAAGTACACATCCTTTTACTCCTGTCTGGCAATAAAGTAATGAACTGGTAAAATGAATCATAACCTTGGAATAAAGGTCTGGTTTCCTTAACTGGAATCACTCTTTGAGTTACAGAAATGATCTCAGCCAAAAACACTCAATTCAGCTATGTACAGGAACATTTCTTTCAGTATGAAATAGCTGCTGGGTATGGTGGCGCATGCCTGTAATCCCAACACTTAGGAAGCTGAGGCAGGGGGGGATCCTTGTGAGTTTGAGACCAGCCTGGGCTACAGAGTGAGTGCAAGGCCAGCCTGGACTGCATAGTGAGACCCTGTTGCAAAAAAAGCCAAAGGAAAAAAGATACATATATCATTAATATCTTCCTTTACCATATATAAAGGTGGTAATACTTAAATATGAATATGATTAATATCTGCCTAGGTGCCTACATTTAAGCATCATAACTAGGAATTACTAAAATAAAAATTAATTTTTCTTACCAGTTTTAGCATCAATAGAAGTCTGAAGAATCTTTACCATGTATCTTAAGCTTTCAGGGCTATAATTCAATAATTTTGGCAAGTAATAATCAATCACGTAAGATTTTTGGTCCAAGTTCCCCTCACACAGTATATACAGGAGAGGAGAAACCCATGTCTCATGCCACTGGTCAATCCATGTGCTGTCAGCAGTGTGGGATTTCAGATGATTCTTATGATTTTTAAACATGGTTTCCAAGAGGTCACTTGCATAAGGTACCAACGACTGGTCCCCCATCACCTCTAAGATTTGAGATGGAATAGTATTATCTATTGCCAAAATATGTCCAATTCCTATGCATTCTACCAAACAGCCAAGGCATGAGTACTTTCCTTTAATATGCCATTCCAATCCCAGAAGAGTCTTAGTCAGTTCCAAAAAGAAAGGATCACGGACCAAATCTGCCCCTTCCACAGTAAGCCGGTGCATTTGGAGAAGATTTCTGAATATGATTTTGGTCTGGTGTCTGACAGCATCCAATGGATGTTCCCAGTGGGTATAGATATATTCCAAAAGTCTCCCCACGATGCTTGAATTTCCATTCAGACTGTCTTTCAGGGTTGGGGAACTTGACTCAAGAATATGCATGGCTGAATTTGTCCACAATGCCAAGATTCGAGACAGAAACATTTCCAGCGTTGACTCTTTAATCCTAACGAAAAATTAACCAGGAGCCATATTTTTATAAACCAACTATGAAAAGAAATTTCATTTTATAATCAGACATTAGAAATATTAAATGCAAAGAATGAACAGAAAACTCAAGTATTACTAAATTTACAACAAAAAAATTACAAATAAAGCCAAAATAGACCTCAAATTTGTATACAAATCTTTGCACTTTGTATAAAACATCCCAGAAAGGAACATGGAAATTTGGTGGGAATGAATGAAATATTCTCCATCTTTATTACGACAATGGCTATTTCACAGGTGTTTTTGAACATACTGAGGTCCAAGGGTGGAGGAAGACAGAAGGAACTCTTTATTTTTAGAATGATGAAAATATCCACAAAGTTGATTATGATAATAGTTAAGGAACTCTGTGAACATATTAAAAATATAAAAGCCTGAATTGCACACTTTAAATATGTGAGGTGGACAGAACACGAAGAGTGGCCTTCACACACTGACATTCTTTTAGAGCACTGTGGGCTTCTTTGTCCCACTTGTGGTCCTCGTTTTCATCACTCTATCTATGATGTGACATTTTAAATACATCATCACTTTCAGTCATTATGGCAAAAACACCAGAGAAACACACAACACAGCTCTGTGAAGACAGAAGATCTCAGCACAATTCTTGGCTCAGGTTTTTACTATAAATATGCTCACAGGAAAGCATTTACTTTTCGAAGGTTCATTTTCCCAGTCCCACCAACTAGATTTCTTACCCATCTATCAGGCATGTGACGATCGTATACTGTGTTGAAGTCCTTTATAAATTCTAAAATACTACACATATAGAAAAAAAATTGGGGGACAAGGTCTTATGTAGCTGGGGCTAGCCTTGAACTCACAGTAAACCTTCTCCCAAGTGTTAGAATTACAGGTATGTGCCATCACACCTGGATGCCAATATAGAAATTTTTTGTTTTGTTTTGCTTGTTAGGTTTTTTCTTTTTTTTGCAGTACTGGGCACTGAACTCAGGACCTTACACTTGCCAGGCAGGTGCTTATGCCACTGAGCTATATCCCCAACCTTGCTTGTTAGTTTTTGATGCTAGGAATTGAACCTAGTGTGCACTGAACCCACTGAACTACACACCTCACCCCAAGTTTTCACAGCTATAAAAAATCTATCACAGAGACTGAGAGTTAAAATTAATTTTAGAAGTGTTCATTACAGCTTAACCTGTACCAATAATTCTATAACTTTCTCTCTCTCCCTCTTCATCCAATATTCTCTTTCACATTCCTTTTTTTCCCTATGCGTACATCACTTTTAATTAGGATTTATCCTAATCACTTTGTATTGAGTTGCTATGTTGGCCTGGGGCATCTTCTTTATTTATTTATTTACTTACTAACCTACTTAACAGTACTAGGAATCGAGCTCAGCACCTTGTGCTTGCCAGGCAGGCGCTGTGCCACTGAGCTGTCTCCCCAGCCTACAGGACATCTTTTAAATGTCTCACAAGCAAAACAAAATACATGACAGCAACGTCACAACTCACTGTGAACTCAAGGTGAACAAAACGCGTGCAGTATCCAGGAGCAGGGTCTCCGCCCCGGGGCCCATGCTGCCATCCCGCCAGTCCAGCACGGCCAGGGTCCCCCGACACAGGAACAAGAGAGCGGGCGCGGGGGTGTCGGCGCAGCACAGGCTCCTGCAGCTGCTCACCAGCCACCCTGGGGCCCGGGCACAGTCCACTGCACGGAGAAGTAAACTGCCAATCTGGAAAAATATAGCAGAAGTGACAGATATAAAGTCTAAAGCTTTTCAAGAGGCATTTCAAAATATACATTCAAAAATCCCTGTCTCCTGAAATATCCCAGGAGAAATAATGGTAAAGCAGCCAGAAATATTAAATTGCTATACTAATATTAATATCGAAAAAAATTAAATTCAAGTATATAAATGTTCTGCTGATTTAAAAGTACTAGTAGAGTACAACATGTGACCTGCAGCTTTTAGAGGTGATGTGAGAAAAATTTTCAATTTTACTCAGTTACTTTCTGTGAACTCAGAATAGTACACATATATTTTGTATAATGCTGTAACAGTAAAAGGATAAAATAAATTTCCAAATAATACAGCAACTGGAAAAAAAAACCTCTAGTAGTAAATGTAGAATTGTGATCTAAATTATCAAATTATATTTTTTATATGACTCAAATTTACTAAAGAACTAAAGTCAGCAATGCTTCCTATCCTAAGGTGTATGATTTGTGTTATTACTAAAAAAATAGTTATCAGAAACATTACTGTGTATATATCTGTACAATAATCACTACATAATTTTAGGCTTACAAATACTTTCTACAATTCTGAAAAATGGACTAAACAACAGTACAAAAAACTAGAAGAATTTATACCAAAGATACCAACAGTAATAATATTTGAGATAGGTTTTCAAGTAACTGTAATTGTCTTTCATTTTTGGAACTATCTTTATAAGAAAAAATCATCAAAGAAGATCTACTGTGCAAAAAAAAAAAAAAACAACAACTTCAGTTGTTTGATCAGTCTTCCATGTCTGTATTCGTTTTCATGAGCATACACTTCAAAGTTATCAATACGTAATACAACCACCATTGTTAATTCCCTGTCTCCTTGTCTGTAATCCAGTTTTAGTCGTACTGTTCTTGTGCTACTTTGTAAGTGGCTATCTGTTTGTTAATATGTTTTCATTCTTTTACTTTTAAAATAAAATTGAAAATAAATTTTTAAAAAGGGAAAAAATATTTTTTACCTGGGTTCAATCAGCAACACAGAAAAAACAAACTTTTTAAAACATATATCTAATTTTCAATAAAGTACAATTCTAAAAAGGAGGTAAACTTACCAACTCAGGAATATTTTCAGATGGCTGAAACATAGTCTTGATAAAAAGAATAATGGCTAATCCAGAAGTACTCTGGACTGTCTGCAGTAGGTCATCTATTTGGAAAAAAAGCAGAGATCATGTGTTAAAGCACAGGTGCTCCAGTACAGTGGAAAAAGCAGATGCTCTGGGGTCAGAGTCTTGTGTACAGTTTCCAGCTTGACCACTTCCTAGCTGAGTAGGTCTGAGACATGCTATTTACTATCCTCCCAGAAGCTCAGCTTTCTCTACTCTAAAATTGGAAAATATAACTCTACCTGATAAGCTGTAAGCTTAAACCAACAATGAATATGAAGGCTTTTAAGCCCAGTGTATAGCTATTTAATAAATGTGATTCCTTCCTCTCTCCTCCCTCATACACTCTGTTCCTCTCCATCAACAGCTTCTTAACACATCTCCTGGCAATGCTACTTGTTCCCTCCACTCCACCTATACCTCTGTATCTCAACTCACAGGCAAATACTTTTTGTAAAGAGCTTTCAGGGCCTATGTAAAGAAGCCATACTAGGGTTAATCACAAACTGCTGAGACAGGAGGTCCTCACTCAGAAGGTCCAGGAGCTGCTAACACCAGAGTTCGCATTTGGGCCCACCCTGCACGTTTCCTGGACCACCAGAGTTACTAGGGCAGGGGGTGCATGAACTGCTCTCACCATGGTTTACATCTGGGCTTTCCTTGTGCCTGACCTTCTGGAGGTCACAGACACAGGTAGTCCCTGATCACAGCCAGTGCAGCCCACGTCTGGCTCCTTTACACACCCTGAACTGACTAGAGATGCAGAAGCAAGTGGTCTGCGACCCGCTGCCACCACAGTTTGCAGCTGAAAGCCCAGAGACCCAGGTACTTCCCATCTACTTCCTGGGTGCAGAGCAAGTAACCCACGACCCCGCCGCCATCACAGTCTGAGTCTCTGCCCTCTGTGCTCCCAGTGCACACAGGAGGTCCTTACTCGGAAGGCCTAGGAGCTGCTAACACCAAGGTTCACGTTTGGACCCTTCCTGCACGTAACCTGGACCGCCGGAGACAAAGGTGGTCCCTAATCACCACTAGCGCAGACCACTTCTGGCTCCTTTGCACACCCTGAACTGACTGGAGACGTAGAATCAGATGATCCACAACCTGCTAACACCAGGTGTCTTGGTTACTTTTCTCTCATTGCTGAGACAAAATACCCCACGCCCAAAATGAAGGAAGGAAAGGTTTATTTAGCTTACAGTTTGTGGAGGTTTCAGTCCATACTTGGCTGCTTCAGAGGCAGAGTGACACATGGCAGAGAGCAAACTTCACCGCAGCAGAGCACAGCAAAAACAACCACAGCAGAAGGGGAGGAATGGCAGGCAAGCAGCCTCTCTCCTTCCCTTACATTGTAAACAGGCTACCCCCACCCAGGGGACGTGTAGCTCTCACACAATCTCCATGCCTTCCTTTTCCACAGGCTCAGGATGTAAACAAAGTAAGCACTCTGGCTTCCTGCTGAATCACTTAGTTAAACCTCCAGATTCCCCAAGTTGACACAATGTATCAACCATAACACCAGGGTTCGCAGCTGAAAGCCCAGAGAACCAGTGCAGCCTACTTCTGGGTCATATGCATGCCCTGAGCTGCAAAGGGACACTGGATCACACTCTGCTATCAACTGACATCACAGTTCGTGTCTGAGACCTGGGAGAACTAAGCACACTTCACCATCTACTGGAAGACCCCAGAATAATCAGCACATCTCAGCAGACACTGAGGGGTAGGCCTGACCAACAGGAAAACTAAGTACACTAGCAACATTTGCTGAGCTGCCAGAGAACAGGGAGACTGAGGATTCTGCCTCTGGCATCAAACATGAAAAGGCAAAGGACTAAAATGCAATCTCAGAGCCCCACCCCACTCAGAACAAGTCCAGGAGACATCAACATAGGAGAACTTGGTAAACACACACCTGATATTGCTGAAATGATTGCAACTGAAGTAAAGCAACAACTCCATCAGGCCATTGAAGCAATCAGATCAGAAATAATCTCTCAGGCAAAAAAGTGAAATGACAATAATAATGAAAGAATTTCTCAGCACATCTAGAGAAGAAAAACAAAAAAATAGATGAACACAGGCAATGGATGGAAACATTACAGGAGCAACATAGGAATGAATTAGAACACATGAAACAGACTCAGATTTCCAGGAAATCAAAACTTCTATTGAAAGCTTGCAAAATCACTTGAATGAAGCCAAAAACAGAATTTCAGATCTTGAAGGCAGCATGGCAGCTAACAATTATGAAAGGATCTTTTAAAATCAACAAGGATCCAGGAAAAATCAATTCAAATGCTGCAAGACGAGGCAAAGAGAAATAATCTCAGACTAATAGAAGTCAATGAAACAGCAGGAGGCAAAACAAATGACATAAAAAGAGTATTTGCAGAAATAACAGCAGAAAATTTCCCAAGTATGGAAAAAGAAACTGAGATACAAGTAAATGAGGCATATAGAACTCCTACTAGTCATAATCATAATAAAACTACACCCAGACATATAATAACCAAGATCCCAGATCTCCAGCAAAAGAACAGAATATTAAAAGCTGCTAGAGGAAGAAGCAGATCACCTATACAGGAAAGCCCATCAGAATCACGGCAGAGTTCTCAACACAACCCATCCAATTGAGAAGAGCATGAAGTGAAATATTACAGGTCCTAAGACAAAACAGCTTCCAACCAAGACTGATGTATCCTACCAAACTATGCTTCAAGTTTAACGGAGAAATAAAATATTTCCATAACAAAAAGCAACTGAAGAACTTCATGAGTGCCAAACCATCCTTTCAAAAAGTACTAAAAGACACTCTAGACAGAGAAGAAAATGACTGCAATTTCAAGACTAGAAAAGAACCCTCAAGCAGAGCAAGCAATTAAACAGGTAGAAAAAGTAAGACACCAACAGCAAGTAAACAACATGACAATGATAAGTTATAACCATAAATGTAAATGGCCTCAATTCACCAGTCAAAAGAAACAGATTGGCAGAGTGGATTAAGAAACAAAATCCAATGATATGCTATTATATAAGAAACACATTTTACTCAAAAGGAAATCCATAGACTGAAAGTCAAAGGATGGAAAACAATTCTCCATGCAACAGGAACCCAGAAAAAAGCAGGTGTAGCTATTGTTTGCAGACAATGTAAACTTCAAACCGAGAACAACTGAAAGAGATAAAGAAGGCCACTACATACTTTTTTTTTTTTTTTTTTTTATTTTAGAAACATAAAAGTACAAAAACATATTGACAAACAGACACCCATTATCATAGAAAATAGTACAATCACAACTAATCTATAGACAAGGTGATATGGTCTCAACAGTAGTTGTTGCTTTATCCATTGATATCTGCGAATTGTAGATGTATGGACCCATATACAGACATGCAAATT